>JALNQK010000331.1:0-20246 GCA_028458525.1 Ophiosphaerella herpotricha
TCTTTGCGCTCGAGTAGTAGCTTCACTACCGCCTCATGCCCTTTCTCTGCAGCCCACGATAGTGGCGTCCGCCCGTCTGAGTTCTGCGAGTTAGTATCAACATCTTCGCGCCCAAGTAGTAGCTTCACTACCGCATCATGCCCTTTCTCTGCAGCCCACGATAATGGCGTTCGTCCGTTCAGGTTCTTGAAGCTGGCGTTGGTGGCTTCGTGCTTGACTCGCGGTACTGCCGCCTGGTATTTGCCCTTCACTCGGTATTTGCCCTTCACTCGGTATTTGCCCTTCGCTTGGTACCCGCCCCCATTGTACCCGTGCCCGTTCCCGTCACCATACCCAGCCGGGTACCCGCCTCCATATCTGCCTCCATACCTGCCTACATACCCGCCCCCACCTCCATATCCGCCCGTGTTCACGCCTCCATACGCACCTTCATATCCGCCTCCATAACTGCTTACATACCCGCCCCCACCTCCATATCCACCCGTGTTCACGCCTCCATACGCGCCTCCATACTTGCCTACATATCCGCCCCCACCTCCATATCCGCCCGTGTTCACGCCTCCATACGCGCCTTCATATCTGCGTCCATACCCATCTCTATATCCGCCTCCATACGCGCCTCCATATCCGCCTCCATACCTGCCTACATACCCGCCCCCACCTCCATATCCGCCCGTGTTCACGCCTCCATACGCGCCTTCATATCCGCCTCCATACCCATCTCTATATCCGCCTTCATACGCGCCTCCATATCCGTCTCCGTACACAGGCCTTTCTAGGCCCCTGGAGTCGGCATCGACGCCTTTACATTGCAGTAGAAGTCGTACTACTGCCTCATGTCCGTTCTTCGCAGCCTGCAACAGCGGCGTCTGATTGTACGAATCCTTGGGGTTAGCAATAATACCTTCGCGCTCGAGCAGCAGTCGCACTATTTTTGCCAAGCCGATGGACGCAGCCAAATGCAATCCAGTTGCACCTTCTGGAAGTCTCTGACTATAGTCGGAGTAGTACAAGACTTCGTTCAAGCACATCATTTTCGAATTATCCTCGAGAAAGTTCTGAGCAAGTTCTTTAATCGACTCTTCTGGATCACCACGTGCATGATCACCCCAGTGTCGGGCGGTGTATTTAAGGAGCGGATATTTGTTCATCAGAGCTACTGTTCCCTGGTCCTTGTGAGAGTAGCTTTCGGCAAATACATCGAATGACAGGTAAGTCAGGCAGGTTGTCGCGATATATGTCTGAGCGTCAGGAAACCATGACGTCCATGTCCGCTCGAAGTATTCCTGTGCTGTATAGTGAACTAAGCGGATAATGTCGCTCTTTTCATCAACGGTGGCCAAGCCAGTACAGACAGAAACCATATCTTCGACTTCTGGAAGATTGTCTGCATCAAGTTTGGATGCACCAGTTTCTACACCAAGAGCGTGTCGAAGCTCAGATGTGGTTAGGGGTCTCTTGGCGCAGGTGATCCATGACAGGACCTGCTTAGCAAGTACGGTTTGGTCTCCAATCAGCTCTTCGATCCTCTCCATGGCTTGCTGATATGCGGAGTCCACTGCTTTTGCCTTCCCATTACTCGTTGATATAGATTCTTTCTGGAGACTCTTCAGCGCCGTTCCGATAGCCTTCGGCGATCTTCCTCCGATTAGTGATTCCAGATGGAGGTGTGCGAGCAGAAACCTGTCAATTGTCAATTTGCATAACGAGTTCTAATGGTTTCGGAGCGCCACATACATTCCATCGGCAGCTTGTGCAATTTCAGCCACAATCTCCTTTTGAAGATCAACACTGCGTGAGACGAATGATGGCAGCTGTGACATGTGACCTCTTAGATATTTCCGAACATCTTCATCGCTAGCACGGATCTCCAATGACGTGCTCCCGTTGAACTTCTCAGTGATCTCCTGGACGAACCTCGAAGTCGCAAGGACATTTGCTCCACATTTGACCTGGAGATTGAAAATTTCTAACAGGAATCTCGATCGGCAGTCATCAGATACTTGGCATTCATCAAGTGCGTCGACAACAATGAAGACTCTCGAATACATGGCGGCCACAGACTGGAGAGTGAGAGAGAGTTCGTCAAATAATGGCCGTGTCCGTTTCTTTTCGTACTTATCATAGAGAGCTCCCACGCTCTTCGGCAAGGAAGACCGTCCCTGGCTTAGTTGCTTTAGTAGACTTGCAAGCAAGTCTTCAGCCTTCTGTTCCTCACGCCGTCGGAAGTTGCAGTAGAGGTACGCAATCCCAATGTTTGGGTTGTTTTGATGTCGCGTAATAAGGTAGTGGACGGCAATAGACGTGAAGATAGTCTTCCCTGCTCCAGGGATGCCGGGACAGAACAGCGTTTGCTTGCTGGTCTTAAACCATGCCTGGAACTCTTTCGAGTCTAGGAGCCATTGCCCTGTCCCAGCCTGCCTTCTCTTGATGTAATCGCTTTGCTGAGGGCCGTAGTCAATCGACGTGAGCCAGTTGAGGATCTTGAGGTCCTCGTTTCTGTCCAACACGGACCTCATCGTTTCAACATTTGCTCCAGTTGTGGATACAGTGTCAAGAACTGCGTCTATTATTAGAAGCTAGCTATCGCCTCGCCACAGACTCGAGAACGACGAACCATTAGAGAAGAGATCGCTGATCCTTGTCTCAGCCTCGACTTTGTTTAGAGGAATTCGACAGAGAAGGTCTTTCGTGTATGCAGCTGCCGCCATTGCTGCATATCCCTGCCACTCCTTGTTCTTATGGGTGTCGGAGTAGTCGCAGATGCCACGAATGACTAGGCAGGGAAATTGGTTCATTAACCCTGCTGCTTCCATCTCAAAACATAGAACGTCGTTTTCTATAGCGAATTTATCCCGAAGCAAAGCATCCTTCATTAACTGATTCGCTGAAGCAATCAGACCGTAGTGAATTGCTGGATTATCCTCGTCTTCGGCCCGTTCGTGTCGTGGTATCAGGTCTGATGGATCGTCACTACAGACTGCCATACAGTTTGCGTCATCCTCTGGAGGATGTGTGACTCTAGTTTGATACAGCCTGTCGCTGCTTGGATTCGGCCGCTGGTATCTCTTTTGTAGTCTTGATTTCTTCTTAAGAATACTGTTGATAGCCTCTTCAAGTTGATGACCTTCGCTCTCATACTGGGCCTCGAGTCCACTCATTGCTGTCCGTAGGACCGTTGGTGGCTGGTTCAAGAACCCTGTTGGCCGGAAGCTCTGATCTTGTATCGTCTTGCCAAAGTCGTACTGAAACACACCACCCTTCCCATCACGAGGAGCGCTGATCACGATGTCGCCCAGACGGATATCATGCTTTCGACTTGGTGCACCACCCCCGATGCCGACCATCAGACCAATTCTGATATTAGGAAAGCTGTGCAGCATGTCTCTTGCGACGCTTGCGGCAGAGGATGTGCCGTACTCCCCGCAGGGTAGGACGGCGATAACCACGTTATGTTTCCCGACTTTACCCAGTGTGTAATCGTTGTTGTCGTTTGGGGAGACATATTCTGGTCGTCCGTGCGTTTCGTCGAGAAAAGCTTGTGCGGCAACGTACTCCGTACTGATGGCACAGATCCAGCCGACAGTGTATTCCTTAGGATTAGACATTCCCAGAGGTAGGCTCTATGGAGACAGGCCCAGAGAATCTCGCAAGGGACAGGAGATTTGGATGGTGTTGGGGGAAATGAAATCCGAGAGTCATGAGAAGGAGGGGGGAAATGGATCGAAGTGGAGACATAGCAACTTATTCAGCCCCAAGGCTGTAATCAAGAGGCACTCTCAGCTGCGGCTTGGCTTCAGCCACCGAAGCCACAAGTGCCACGTCGACTTGCATTTCGTATTCGGCAAATAGCTTGGTGGAGGTACGAGGGGCACTCATGACTGCCGTCTGCTGCTATGCCCAATATGTCTCTGCTTGGTATAGGGATCGTTATAAGGGCCCGGGAAGCACGAGGACGTGACGAGCTTAAGCTAGTTTTTAGTTTAGTCAGCGGCGGTACCAACAGCGGGTCTACAGAGCTCGAGGGCAATGTAGTAGTATATACTATATCACAGAAGCTATCAAGGTAGATATAGTCGTGCGTTAGATCGCATCTCAGGGTCGTACAATAGCTATGTTGCGGTTTCAATGCTAAAACGCGTTAGCTAACTAAACAAGCGCCAGGGCCCGTCGGAGCATCAAAGCCCTACTCCTAATCTAGAGTCGGATTTGCCTTGAGGAACGAAAGGCTTCTAGGGCCCCGCAACCCTCGACTTAGCTCACGTGAAGTTCACGTGAACCCCACGCCACACTCTGCCCTGAAATAAAACCTGAAATATAAAACATGACGGTTATGGGAACACGCATTTGTGGAGCTCTGTTGGACTGCCCGTCGAGTTGCGCCGGCCCAGTCGCGCCGGTCCATTCGCGTCTGTCAAGTGACTCTAGTTCCCCGCTCCTCAAAGTCGCCAATAATATTGCAAGCCTTAGCTGTTGTAACTCTCCACTGCCCTGGAATCTCCAAGTGTCACTGATCACCTCCTGCCTCGCAGATCACCGCCGCCCTTTGCCCTCCACACGACTCACTGCTTTGTCTAGAGGAACGGTGTTACTGATATACCCATTAGCATGCTAGTTTGGTGAAAGCCAATCCCATAACTCCGCCTCCCGAATCGTAGCCTCGCTAAGCTCCTCCAACCTCTTCTCCGCCGCGATCATATTCTCTGGTGCAGTGTTACCGACGACATCCCTCTCCCGCACCTTCCATAGAAGCATTATACCGTCCAGCAACCAGCACCGTGACAGCTGCACGTACAAACTATACGGGTCACATTAGCTTGGGACTGCCTGCCCATTAACGTTCGTTGTTCTTGTCCCGCGCAGCTCAACCGCTACCTTCTCTAATATCCTACCTTGCACTTTATAGTCTGTACAGGCGAAAGCGGCCGTGCATAGTAATCCTCTACGAGTGGCGTCGTGTTTCTGCTATGGACACCTCCTCACGCACTCTATTTTCGAACTTAGTGGGGTAAGGAGGATAGTGCCAGGCGGCATGCCGACGAGGTTGAAATCCTTCGTTGATTCTGCCGTGAGAATAATACCAACAGGCGGCCCGAAGTGTACGACGGTATCGATAGAGATATAGTGGCCTAGATACGCCTGGTTAAGGACGACATCTAGAGCTTTATAATACGCTCCTTTAACTAGCTTCAAACCTTGATAGATATTTCTATTAACGACAACAGGCATACCTGCAACAAACATGAAGATAGCTGGCACTAGTACGCTGCTGTCATCGCTATAGCTTAGTATCATGAGCACCTCCTCCTCTATTAGCTAACCATCTTTCTATTTGTGCTTGGAGACGAAAATCTGTAGTTGTACGTAGTGTTGCTTCTGGTACAACAGTATCGCCTTAATATTTAAATTCTACTAACTTCTGTTCAGTGCTGTGATTACTGTAATACCTGACTCCTACAGAATCCGTCTGCCCTTTCTATAGTACGTGTGGTTCAACAAGTCGACGTTATTTTGGTCTGTAACACCGTTTTGGATCTGCGTCAGCAGCCGCTGAAGTTGTACATTGCCTGCGGCACGCACTTGTTTATTTAGCATTACCACTGTCGTGAACTTCCTCTAGAGCGAGTGAGCTTTATCATGCTAGTGCCTCTGTTCTATCTTGATTGTTTTCCCTTCGTCCCAGCCGAAGTCACTACTAGGGACCAAGATGCTCTTCTCCTGAACAGGGCGAAACTAGTGAAAGTCTACGCAGAACAGGACTATTGGAATCCTACTGAAATCCTTCGTGCAGCCCCGAAGGCTGCAGAGCTGCTCATTTACGGCGTGCAGTGTTCTTGCTCTAAGCATGCTAATCTTATCGTCTCCTGCCAGTCCATTCTGCTCTGCCCATCCACGCGGAGACTCGTCGAAGCAGGCACTGTAAACAACCTAGCTGACTCAATGTCGGAAGCTCTGCGGGAGGCATCCACCGAGAAGTTGCACGCAGAGTGTGTCGTCATACTATCGATCCTGGCGGCTGCAGTCCCAGAAGTCGCCGTTACGACCAAGCGATGCGGCATTCCTTTTCTTTCAAATAGCGTAATGAGCGCTTCAATGACCCGAGACTTTCTAGTACTGCCCTCTCCCCCGACGAACCGACAGAGCTGGGGAATTACTCTCTTACTCCGTTGCACGCAATCAAAGTGGCGACATAGTAGCCGGAGTGCGATACTCTGCCTCTGATTTGGCGTGAACGACTCCGCTACCTGCCTCCCAGCGTCGGAGAATGGGGTGGACGGTCCAAATTGGACACACGTCGACGGTCCACTATTCCGCATCACTGTTTCTAAGTCTTCCCGCGTGATGCTGATGTCGTCCTCTCCGAAACTGTTCAGCACACGGTACGCAGCTGCATTGTGGCCATCTGCATGCTCTTGGATGCCTTGGATCATCTTCTCTCTCTCTCGCGAGGCACTGGCCTGCTGCGACTTGGTCGACTTTACCTTGGCCTGCTTAGGGATATCGGCACCGGCATGCGTCCCTTCTAGAGTGTTTATTGTCCTTGTACCTCGCTTACAAACTATAGTGGCAAGTAAATCTTCGGATGAGCACAACGCTACCTCCTGGAAATGGTACAGCTGCTGTACTACTAGCGTTATATCCTTCGAACCGGCCGTAATTTGATTAGTTCCTATGGTACTTATTAAAACATCAATGAGGCGCGTTGCATTGCCGATGTTATCTGCCCTATACATTGTCCCTAAGCCCTTATCTCCTTCCCCAGTCATTGGATCCATCGCATAGGCCGCCGAATCTGCATACTCAGACGGATTAGCCTACTGCCTGGCGTCACGTTTCGCGTCTTCTGCGGACCGAAGAAGTAGTTGGATGTTTTCAGTAATAGACGCCAACCCCCGAGGCAAAAGTTGCTTCTATCTCTCCTAGATTGAGTTGATGTCTGTAGAGGCATCGGGTAGAAAGTGCTCCCAGGGCACAAACATGGCAAGGTGTTGCACGGCTGCCCTGTAATTACTTAGTTAACTTGTTCGTTCGTTGGCCTTTCCGGCTGGGAGCGGTTTGTAGCTCCTAAGATCACTACTCATCCTGTTTACTAAAGTCTATACTCAGGTAGTTATCTAGAGAGACGGCTGCGTACTTGCCTGGTTTCCGCAATGCCTGTACCTACATCTTTGATAGCGGCCAGGTGCCTTCAAATTTCAGGTCCCCTCGAGTAGCGCTTCTGCTACGTTTCTGCTTGAGCTTTACGATTAACATATAATTATACAACGAAAGCGCTGCTAGGACTGGGCTACGATGTGGATACGCCTGTACGAAGGTGGTTTTTTGGCCTAACTGCTCTAGTATTACCGTTTCATCGACTAACTTGTCGTTATTCTTACAAGCTCTATACCTTAGGTAGTCTTACGTTTGAAAGATTTCCCAATAAAGGGAAGAGATATTTAGGTACGTCTAGGCCTCGTCGCAAGTAAATTCTGTACAGAAATCTAGCGATGAGCGGCTACTTCTACTTGCGACAGAGCCCTATCTGTAAAAACCCTGTTCGCTACCCTTACTAGGAACTGCTGCGCTCTATTTTCGGGCGTAGTGCTAGTTCCTGAGTCTCTCAAGACGTTAAATAGTTCTGCCGCTGCCGCCGCCTGTTTCTATATTAGATCTTCTACTTTCGTTGCATAGCTTGTTATATAGAACACTATAGCTGTTATCCTACTCTATATTCTAATAAAGGAGATGTCGTAATTGTAGCGTAGCCCTACAGCAATAGCCTTGTTCTATTAATTTACTATATTGTAGTTATACTAGATCTATTAAGAGGTAGCTAGAAGACAATAGTACTTGTCGTAGGCTACAGAAGATAGCAAAGGGATAACAAATAATATTCAATAGACTCTAAGAAGAGAGCTATAGTAGTAAATAATACTTGTAGAACTCTACCTACAAGTCAAGAGCTCTTTATACGCAGGCCGGGCGCATTAGCCCTATACTATACTAGTACTACGCATTAGGCCTACTTTAGGACTAGTACTATAGGTACCTTAGAAGCTTGTTATAGAGCCTCCCCCTCTAGCTAGTATCTTTACTAGCCTTAAATTACAACCTTAATAAAAACCCTAAACCTTTATAAGAGAAAAGAGAAAAGAGTATTTATATATATATTATACTACTTGTACACGTTATATACGTATTATTATTGTTATACCTATATATAATTCTTTTATTTACTTAATAAGTAAAAGATTATAACTTAAATAATAATATTTTATTTTATTTATAATAGGTAAGAACCTTATAGCCTAGTAACTAGTTGTCAGATTTGAGGGGTCTGATATGGAGGTTACGAAAAAGGCTTTTTGGCAACGGCCAGGTGGATCAATTGATTGAAGAGATTTGAGCAAGTGTGTGATAAATGTATGTGATAAATGGTTGATTGATTGATTGCAGTAATTGATTGCTTTGATTGACTGATTGATCGTTCTGTCCTTCTAACCTCTGTAACCCAGCTACTCTATATACTCGAATCTACCCAGTTTGCTGAGGTTGCCCGGTACGGCTGGTGGAGGGCCGCTATCTTTACCGAATTGGTTCGGCTCCGTGCCGTTCGGACAATGACGTGATGGACCATAATACTCATGATAACCGTTTAGCATGTGATAGTCTGGCTCCCTAGCCTCCCATGGTCGTGTCGGCTAGCGTGCCGTGCTTAGGGAGAGGGGGAGGCCAGGAAGATTGCACTTTTTCGGTATCTCTGGATTGCGCTCTGAGTTACGCATCTGAGTTGCGCATCTGAGTTACGCATCTCATCTGACACTAGTAGGGTCTATATAATAGTAAAATATTTCCTAGTAATTATATTACTCTCTCTCCTTAACTATATTATATATACAACGTACCTCTAACTTATAATATAAGCTTATTATTATAGTTTATTACCTTTATCCTAAATATATTAAGAAAAGTAATCTTACTAGGTATACTAATAGTAACGTGTTCTACTACTTAACCTAACAAACTACTTAACCTAATACTTTTCCTTAGTACTACAAATACTACCTCTTTAGAGGTTAATAATAACCTTTACTTAGTACTCCTTACTACTATAATACTAGTATCTAATTTAGAAGTCTCTTTTTTACCTTCTTAGCACGTTTGCGCGTTATACCCTATCTTCTTATAGTTCCTACAGTACTATTAACCTAGCTGCGCCTATTCTTAAGTACCCCTACTACGAGCCCTTTTCCCTCTCTATACACCTATTAACCCCTCTATAGCTACCTATATTACTACTATTCTATACTCTATTGTACTACTATACTAAATTTACTTCTTTTTACAAGTTTTCTATTAAGTTAGCTTATCTATTTAATCTTTAAGCTTGTAGATACAAGCTTAGAGAAGGGCGTTCTAGTATAGTATTACTTTAGCGCCTTTAATAAGCTAAGAGAAGCTAGCCTATATAGTAACTAGTAATTATATAAAAGAGTTCTTTACAAGCTTTAACTAAGATCTAAATTTAAACGTATTACTTAGGGTCTTTAACTACTATAGCGTCTCCTCTAGTAGAGGTCCTAGTAGGGTATAAATACGTACGTTAAAGTAATCTAGCACTTACTACGCGTCTAGAGAAATAAGCCCTAAAGCCTTAAAGGCCTTCTTATAGTTCTCCTCTATAAATATATTAAAAAATATATCTCTAAAGGTAGGGAAGAAGCCTTCTTTATTAATATAGAATACGTATTTCTATACTAAGTCTTATATATAATTAAAGTACTTACACTTTAATAGTAAGAAGTATACTATATTAAGTAGCTAGAAGATATATAATAAATAGGTAGGTATATAGAAGGTAAGAATCTTGTTTTTAAAGTAGTAGTCTTTAAACTCCTAGTTAAGGTAGCTCTTATAGCTATCTAAAATAAGTAGCTAGTATACCTCTACTTAGCGTACCTTTGTATATGTATTAAAGTACTTTAACTACTCTAAGCTAAGTAGATTTATTATCTAGCTATTTTCTAAGACTAAGAGCTTCTAGTCTAGTAGTATACTAATCTCTTTATACTAGGTAGAGATATATACGCGCCCTTTATAGATAATAAATAGTAGGATAGCGTACTATTACAGGTTGTAACCCTACACAGGATCTCGAACTAATAGAACCTAAGCTATTTAACAATCTGTTATACTACGGGATAGAGGGACTTAAATAGGATAGTAACGTAGAATATAACTTAGACACGTAATAACGTAATACATAACAACTTAGTACTTAGCAAAGTATAAATTACTAAGTTGTTAAACTTAGTACTTAGTAAAATACTAATTGCTAAGTTATAACTTTGTACTAAGTATAATACTAAGTTATAAGGTATATAGTTAATAGAATGTATATTATTAGGATAGTATTGTTAATCCTAATTATTAACCTAGAGTAATACATTCTTAATATCTATAATTTAGAATTATTATTGTACTTTATCCTATTAACAGTTAACCTAACCCCTGCACCTACCTACGTTATACTCTAACTACAATTACTACGCACCTAGGTAAGCCTACTAATAGGTACTATAGCTAGTAACCCTTATACTTTAATAATTATTACTTTAGAGAGCAAAGCGTAAGTAGTGTATAGTCTAAGCTACGCAACAACAATAGCTATATTAATAGGAAAAGGACTCCTTAAGACGTATAATTTAGACAATATAGATTTTAGAAACATTAGAGAAATCCTAAGAAATCTTTACAAAGAAAAAGAATAGATAAAATTAGTAATTAAGAAACTCTTTAAATAGAATAATAAGTTAAAAAACTATATTAACTAGAATAAGACCTAGGTAAAGGCTATAGCTAAGGATTAAGAAAGGATTAAAGGTATTATAGGCTACCTAAGGACAAGCGCAACAAAGAAGCTACTAAAGATACTAGAACTTAAGAAGTTTAATAGAGAAAGAAAGAACCTATAACCCTTTTTAGTAGTAGTAATACTATACCTAGATATACAAGTAGAATACTTTAATATAGAAGAAAAGAAAGTTGTATATATAGGAATATACTTTAAAGATAAAGTAATAAAGTAGTTTAACCCCTACTAGATAGACTATAGGCTTAATACACCTAAATAATAGAAAAAAAGAATAGTAATAATATTTAATAGCTATAAATAATTTGTTAAAAAACTTAAAGTAGTATTTAGAGATATAGACGTTACAAGACAAGCTAAAGAAAAACTCCTAAATCTAAAATAAATAAAAAGAGCTATAGAATATATATCTATATTTAAATAATTATTAATAAATACTAAATAGGACAAATTAGTATTAATAGTAAGGTTTAAATAAGGCCTAAAAGGAGATATCTAATATAAAATAATCTAAATAGAAAAAGTATAAACCTTTAAAGTAATAAAGGTATAGGCTATCTAAATTAATAATAAACTTTAAGAATAGAAGAAGAACTAAATAAGAGAAATAGGAAATACTTAAGACTATAGGAACCTAATAGTCCTAGATACTAATAAAGAAAGTAAAAAGAAAGACTTTAAATACTATAACTATAATAAGAAAGGGTATTATATAAAAGACTATAGAAGTAAGAAGAAAGAAAGTAAGAAAGACCTTACCTATTATAATTATAGAAAGAAAGGCTACTTTATAAAAAACTACTAAAGTAAAAAAAAGAAAGAGATATAGTCTAAAATAAATAAGATAAGAAAGAACTCTAAAGAATATATAGAAGAACTATAAGAAAAAGTAGTAGCTAGCTAAGAAAACTATTAAGGGTTATACTAGATATTCTACTATAAAGACGTATACCTAACGTATATCTATATAAAATAAAGAGCGAGATAGTTTCTATAAGAGAAATAGAATAGAATAGTAGTAATAAAAGAATAAGTCTAGGAATAGGTAGAAGAAACTTATAAGGATTAAGATAAGAGATTAGAAGTAACAACTTAAGGAGTAGGACTCCTAACCCTATTATAAATAATATAAGAAGATTAAGAAGATACTTTAGAGAGAGAAAGCTCTAGTATAAAAAGTTAAGAGGACTCTAGTATAGAGAGCTAAGAAAGCTCTAAATAAAAGAAACTAGTATAGGATAAGAGATTCCTATTAAGATAAGGACTAATAATAAGAATAGAGGAAGTATATAATAAATAGAAATTATACTTCTTAAAAGAAATAAAACTTACGTCCTTTAGATACTAGATAGAGATAAATATAGTAGCTATAGGAGATATACTTATATAAAATAAATAGACCTAATTAGTAAAGAAAATAAAATAGCTAGAAGATACTTATATATAGAGTAAACTAGTTAGGTACTATATCTTAGTATAAAATAGGCTAGGAAAAGATAAGTATAGAGAAGGAGATAATATAAGAGTATAGTTAAATTACCCTATATACTACAAAATTACTTAGGTATCCTATATAGAAGTAGGCTATTAAATATATAAGAAACCTAAGGATATAAATAAGGTATAGCTAAAAAGAAATAATAACTAAAACCTTATAAAGGTTATTAAAAGGATAGAAGTCTATAGATAGTAACTAGTAAAAACCTAAAAAAGATACTTAGTATTAGAACTAGGATATAAACTATCTAAAGAATACGTATAAAGAAAGCTTTAGTATAAATATATATAAAATAAATACTTAAAATATATTTAAGAAAAGATTAAAATAAAGTATTAGCCTAAAAAGGAGACGCTTTAAAGAATAAAGGGACTATACGTAACTATAGAGAGTTACTACTAGAGAAAGAAAATCTAAATTATAGTAGATAGTAGAGCTACTTAAAACTTTATAAGAAAGAAGTTTATAGAATAATAGAAAATATAACAAGTACTAAAGAAGTACCTACAATAACTAAGTATAATAGAAGAATTACTATTCTAAGAACTAGTTAGTTTAGAGACTATACCTTTAATACTAGAAGTATAGGGTCTAGAAATCTATAACTTAATAATAGACGTAACGCAACTTAACAAATACTAAGATATAATACTAGGGATACTATAGTTAAAAATAGTAAACCCCTAAATTAACTAGAAAATAGGAAAAATTATATATAAATAAGATACGCTATAAGCAAGTATAGAAAGATACGTAAGAAAGTTCCTAGAAGAATACAAGAAATAAAAAGAACCCCTAATAGAACTAGAAAACTATTAACTAACGTATAAATTATAGGATCTAAAGATAGAACTAGAAGAAGGTAAAACTATAGGATAGAGCCTAGTCTACTAAAAAATAGAGGATAAAGTAAAAATTAAGAAAGAATATATTAAAATAGTACTCTAAAATAAATAGATAAGATAATTAAGCTTATTAGTAGCTTATAGAACTCTCTTTATAGATAAGAAAGAAATAAAAGAAAAAAGGTTCTACATAGACTTTAGAAGAACTAATACAATAATAAATAAGAATTAATACCTCTTACCCTATATAGATAAGATATAGGATAGGATAAGTAAAGCTAAAATCTTTACAAAACTTAATATATAAAACGCCTACTACTAGATCTAAATAGTAAAAGGATATAAGTAGAAAATAGTATTTAGGATATAATATAGATTATATAAATACTAGGTTATACTCTTTAGATTAACTAATATACTAGCTATATTCTAAGAAAGAATTAATATAATACTATAAGAATATCTAGATATCTTTGTATTTATATACCTAGATAATATCCTAATATTCTCTAAGAATAAAGAAGACTACGTAAAGTACGTATATAAGATACTAGAACTTCTAGTAGAAAACTAGATATTTCTTAAAATAAGGAAATATAAATTCTATACAAGGAAGACTAATTTCCTAGGATTTACTATTAAACTAAGATAATTAAGGATTAATCTAGTAAAAATTAACGCTATAAGTAGATAGCTAATACTAAAGAATATTACTAAAATTTAATAATTTTAAGGACTTGTAAACTTCTACTAAAAGTTTATAATAGGGTAGTTAGAACTTATAAAACTACTAATAAAGTTAATAAAAAAAAAATATACCTTTTAAATAGATAGATAAATATAAAAAAGCGTTTAATACTATAAAAGAGAAATTTAGGAAAGACCTAGTTCTAAGAATATTTAACCTAGAACTACTACTAATAGTTAATATAGACGTATTGAATTTAGTATATAGTATAGCCCTACAATAAGAAGATCTAGTTACAAGGATAAAGTACTTAGTAGAGTACTTCTTAAAATAAATAATATAAGTAGAAATAAACTACTCTATTTATAACAAAGAAATACTAGTAATATATAAAGTACTTAAATAATAGAGAGTATACCTATAAGGAGCTAAATATAAGATACAAATCTATACTAACTATAAAAATCTAATAGGATTTATAATAAATAAGGACCTAATATAACAATATACTAGATAGTAGGAGTACCTTGTAATATTTAACTTTAAGGTAATCTATATAAAAGGATTAGAAAATATACTAGTAGATATACTAAGTAGAAGACTAGACCTATAGAAGGAAATTAAAGCTAAAGGAACTATATTAGTAAAGAATAAAAAAGGATATTTAGAAATAAATAAATCTAAAGCTACTGTAAGTCTAGAAATAAAAGAAAATAAATAGGACTAATAGATTAAGGAGAAAACTAAGAAGGACCTAAATACCTAAGAAATAGAATATAG
This sequence comes from Ophiosphaerella herpotricha, assembly GCA_028458525.1. Taxonomy (NCBI): domain Eukaryota; kingdom Fungi; phylum Ascomycota; class Dothideomycetes; order Pleosporales; family Phaeosphaeriaceae; genus Ophiosphaerella; species Ophiosphaerella herpotricha. The sequence continues at coordinate 14,667 of JALNQK010000331.1, forward strand.
ATAAATCTATATACTACCTAAGATATAATAAGAATTTATAAAATAATTCTATAAACTACTAGTATATAGATACTAAGAGATAGAGAAGACCTTAGAAAGACTACTAAGAAACTACTATATGCCTAAGGCAAGATAATTAGTAATATAAGTACTTAAAAACTATATAGAATACTAAAGAAATAAATATAATAGATACGTACTATATAGAATACTATAACTAGTAGAAATACTAGAATAACTATAAGGAGTTATTATAATAGACTTTATTATAAGTCTACTAAAATTAAGAGACCTAATCTTAGGAACTAAATATAATAGTATTCTTATAATAGTTAATAAGCTAATAAAGTATACGTATTTTAGACTATATAAGGAGAAGAGTAGTACAAAGGAAGCTATATACTAAGTTATAGACTTAGTTATAAGATAATATAGAGTACTAGATAAAATTATTATAGATAGAGATATTAGATTTATATCTAGTATATAGAGTATAATAATATCCTTATTAGGAATTAAATATAGTATATCTATAGGATACTACCTATAGATAGATAGATAATTAGAATAAATAAACTAGATAGTTAAGTAATATCTAAGATACTACCTTAATTATAACTAAAACAATTAGGTAGTACTACTACTAGTAGCTTAATTTGCCTACAACAGTTTAAAAATATAGTAATAAGAGTATTACTATTCTTTATAAACTATAGATTTAAACCTACTATATATTAAATACTTAAGGATATAGAAAAATAGAACCCTAAAGGATAAAGGATTATAGATAGAGTTAAAGAAATATATAAATAACTAAAAGAGGACGCTAAGTTTCTAAGAAACTAGATAGCAAAATACTATAACTAGAAATATAAAGAGAGACCTTAATTTAGAGAAGAGAAAAAGGTATAGTTATAAAGGAAGAATATTAAAACTAAAAGACTAAGTTTAAAACTAGATTATATAAAAATTAGACTATACAAAATTAAGAAATAAGTAATACTAGTTATATATAAATTGAAACTACCTAAGAGAATAAAAATATACCCTATATTCTATATTTTACTACTAGAAGAGGTACTACAAGATACTAAACTAGTAGTCTATAAAGCTAATATATATAGAGAATAAGAAGAATATAAAGTTTAAGAAATTATAAGATACTAACTCTAGAATAGAAGAAACTACTACCTAGTTAAATAGTTAGGAATAAATAAAGATAGAAAACTATAGGAATATATATAGGAACTAGAAGAAAACCTTAACTACTTTAAGTTACTAGAGGACTTCTAAAGTTAAAATTAAGTAACTTACTTTATAGTAAACTAAGAAACTTATTAAAGTTTCCTAGAGGATAAATATTATATAGAATAGATAGAGAGACGCTAGAAGAAGTTGTACTAGTAATAGGAAGAGACCTCTAGGGAGAAGGTAAACGTACCTTCTTAGCCTCTAGAATATCTAACTTAGCCTTAAGTATACAAGATTAAGTAGAGGACTATTTATTATTATAGTCCTTTAACTTACAAAGGCGCGCAAAGAGGGCCTAATTCTCTACTACCTTATTAAGTAGCTCCTACTAAGCCTTTTTAGTAATAGTAATCTAAGTAGATAATTTATCTTAAGCCTAGTTAATAGCTTACCCTAAAAGATATAAGTCTAGGTACAAGAATTATAATTAAATATATACACTTAGCTATAGATATACTAGGATTAAAGTAATAATATTATACGTTAGTATTAATATATACTATATACGCCTTACTATCTTTTTAGGATATAACGTAGCGAATACCCTTAGATAAATAATAAGGATAAGGTATAAATTCTATACTATTCTAACAAATATAGGTAATTAATATAAGTTTATTAAGGGTAGTACAAGAAGGTATAGAGGAGACGCTAGAAAGAATTATATAGATAGGCTAAGCTAATAACTTAGTACTAGAATAGAATAATACTAGCCCTAGAGAGTATAGAGGGGGAGATAGTGTTATAGGTTGTAACCTTATACAAGATCTTAAACTAATAGAACCTAAGCTATTTAATAATCTATTATACTATAGGATAGAGGGACTTAAATAGGATAGTAACGTAGAATACAACTTAGATACGTAATAACGTAATATATAATAACTTAGTACTTAGTAAAGTATAAATTACTAAGTTATTAAACTTAGTACTTAGTAAAACACTAATTACTAAGTTATAACTTTGTACTAAGTACAATACTAAGTTATAGGGTATATAGTTAATAGGATATATATTATTAGGATAGTATTGTTAATCCTAATCCTTAACCTAGAGTAATATATTCTTGATATCTACGATTTAGAATTATTATTGTACTTCGTCCTATTAATAGTTAACCTAACCCCTGCACCTACCTACGTTGCACTCTAACTACAATTACTGCGCACCTAGGTAAGCCTACTAATAGGTACTATAGCTAGTAACCCTTATACGTACCTTACTATATAGATACCCTAGATTACTATAACTTACTTATAATTACTACCCTAAGTAAGTATAGGTTATTTATATCTTTCTAAACCTATAACAACCTTTATTAACTTAATTACGCCTATCTAAAAGCTAGTCTTATTAAAGTTATAGATATTATTATCTACTACTTTATACTAAGCCTTAGTCTCCTCTATAAGCTTAAACTACGCGCTAATAACTTTAGGATCTTCCTAAAGTATTCTCTAGCAATCCTTTACTTAGTTAAATGCTATTTTTAGCTTGTTTTAACGCTCTACAAAGCGTATAGGCTAGTTTTTACTTATAGGCTATCTACTCTATATAGCTAGTAGTTTATTAGCTATATTAGCTACCTTGTAGAGCTAGGGGGCAAATCCTTATTAGTTAAGGTTAAGAATATAGTTAACAATTGTCTACTCTTTATTAAGAGTAAGTTTCTAGTAGTTAGCGTATACAATAGCTTAGGGCGCAATTCCTTTAAGTTATTTAGAGAGGTAATAATAATTAACGTTAAAAGCTTTTGTTAGATGTAATATAGTACTAGTAATTAAGTAAACTACTAATTACACGTATAGTAGCTATTATAAGTATATAATATAGAACTTTAAAATTAATATATAATAGAGCTTAAGATTAGGTATAAAAGGAACCTTTATAACGTTCCTAAATAAATAAAAATTAATAGAATTAACTTACTTAATTAATTATTAATTTATTACAGAGATTTATTAGATACTTAATTATACTCTATTAATTAAGTAATCTACCTAGCTGTTACTAAAAAGGCTTTTTAGTAACCTCTATATTAAGCTCCCTTAAATCTAACAATTAAGAGTCTTACTACCTCTACTAATACAAGCTATTACTACCTTAATTAACCTAGGCAAACTAACTCGAGCTACTTAACGAACTATAGTATCTACAACTTAACACAATCTAATAGTAATACTAAGAACTGATACTAACTATATAGCTTAGATAACTTAGCTACAAGCTAGATGTGTAGTATATAGAGTTTAGGATAAGATAAACCTAGACTTAACTACCTAGTTAATTTAAGAACTAGAAGAGGTAAGAGCTCTAGTAATAGCTAACTACGTACTAGCTTTAAATATTAAGGTTGTAGCTAGATAGTCTAAACTATTAGCTAGAGGACTTAAAGTATTTAAAGAGGATCTTGAATACTATAAGGCTCTAGCTAAGTAATACTATAGTAATTAATACTAGTATAAAAAGGAGTAGACTAGCGTCTAGTATATTATAACGTTTATCTAATCCTTAGTCTTGCTACATCTACTACGTACGTGCTGCTTGCTAGACTAGTCTCTACGTTAGTAGCTATTAAATTTAAAGTAAACTATTAGTATAGACGAGCGTATTAAGCAAGAGCGAGCACGTAATAGATATCTTAACTTACTTAAACTAGTAAGAAACGTGTTAAATTAGGACAAATAGCTAGCTAAGTATAACTATACTACTACTAAAGCTAAAACTTATAACGTTGTAGAGTTATTATAAATTAATATAGTTACTAAAGATTTCTTAGTAGCTATAAATAAAGTAGTACTAATATAGGCTATAAACTTTTAAGATAGTAGATAATTTATACCTAGTATAACTTAGAAAGAGATAATAAAACAATTCTAAGAGTATATAATAGTAATTTATCTTCTTAAATTAGAGAAAAATATAGCTACTTTTGTAGTTAATAATATCTTAGCATATCTCGCTAGTAGTAGTAAATCTACCTAGGGCAAGACTAGGGTAGACCTTGTATACGTAGTAGTAATACTAATATTAATTAACGTACTTCTAAGTATCCTAATAAGCGAGAGACTAATATAGTAGATAGAGTACAATACCCTACTTATAGTAAATACTATAAACTAAAGGATTACTATTATATATACCTAGACTTAGCCCCTAAATAGTAGTAGCTAAATAAGACTCTAAAAGAGCTTATAGACTATAAGTATACAAATAATATAATGTTTTAAGGGCTAATTAGAGTATAGACTAAACTACGCATAAAGTAATTATAGACTCTAATACCTAAAGTCTAAGATAACTAACTAGATAGCTAGAGAATCTCTAAAGCTATGTATACTATAATAAATAACTGTATTAAATACCTACTACGCGACTTGTTTATACTTAACTCTAGTATAACTTACTATATTACAAATAACCTAAGTTATATATATAGCTTTTACTAACTATCTTAAAATAACTTTATATAGGCTGGCAATACAAAGATATAGGTTAAAGGGTACAGCTTAGTTAATCTATTATTAAAGTATTAATCTAAGGCTAGAAGACTAACACTATATAACGTAGCTATCTACCTAGATATATATTGTAACCTAGTCTTATTTTAACTACTCTAGTAAAGAGGAGTCTAGTAGGATATACAATTAGAACCTACAACTCTTAATAAACTAGATAGGATAACAATCTACAGTCTTATAGAGATCTATAGCTAATAGGTACTTAAGTACTATCTAGTTAATAATACGTTATACTACGCCTATAAGTATATATTACAAACTAGTAAGAGTTTGTAGAAAGTATTAGTAGAGCTCTAGTACAAGAGACTTGGTTATCTAGGACTAGTAGTAATTAAGCACCTAGTCTAGTAAGTTTAAGGGGTGCAAGTTAAAGGAGTAACTACTATTAAGTATAATGCGTGCAGTAGAGCTAAAATTAGAAGACAAATTAGCTGTATACTACGAGTTAATAATAATAGCCTAAGAGAGTAAATTATAATTAACTTTTACGCGTATAAAGCCTAGAGTTTTAATAAGAAGAAGAGTTAGATACTAGTTACTAACTAGTACTCTAGACTTTAGTAGGATTTCTATTTTACTAATAATAGACTAGCTAGGTCTATTATTAAGTTGATTTTAAATCTTATCCTCTTCCTAAAGAATTAATTTAGTATTGCAGTTAAAGTTATTAAGGCTAATAACAAGATTACAATAGTTAAACCTAACGTCTATAAGTAGCTAACCTCTTAAGGTATTATAGTTAAACTATTAGCGCTAGATACTTAAGCTTAAAATAGAGGAGCTAAGCGCACTAGAGGTATAAATAAGG
>JALNQK010000332.1:0-20195 GCA_028458525.1 Ophiosphaerella herpotricha
AGTATATAACTATAATATATTATAACTATTTAATAGAAAGCTATTTACTTAAAATTTATATAATTATAAAAAAAAAATAGTAAAAGAGTAATTACTCTTACTCTTACTAACCTTAAAGAGTAAGAGTAATTACTCTTACTTAAAACTTGCAACCCTATTAGTTATACTATTAGTAGTAGTACTACCTAATTGTTTTCGTTATAATTAAGGTAATATCTTAAGTATTACTTAACTATTTAGTTTATTTATTCTAACTATCTATCTATCTAGGAGTAATATCCTATAGATATACTATATTTAATTCCTAGTAAAGCTATTATAGTATTCTATACTTTAGATATAAATCTAATTTCTCTTTTAGTAATAATTTTATCTAGTATTCTATATTATCCTATAACTAAGTTTATAACTAAGTATATAGCTTCTTTTATACTACTTTTTTCTTTATATAGTTTAAAGTATATATTCTTTATTAGTTTATTAACTATTATTAGAATACTATTATATTTAATTTCTGAAATTAGGTCCCTAGACATTAGTATTCTAGTAATAAAGTCTATTGTAATAACTCTCTAAAGTATCTCTAGTATTTTAACTAGTTATAGTATTCTATATAGTACGTATCTATAATATTTATTTCTTTAGTATTTAGTATAGTTCTTTAGTACTTTAGTTACTACTTATCTTACCTTAAGTATATAGTAGTCTCTTAATAGTCTTTTTAAAGGTTTTTCTATTTCTTAAGACTTATATACTAGTAGTTTATAAAATTATCTTATAAATTCTTGTTATATCTTAGTTAGTATATATATATATCTAAATTCTATTCTAAATCTATTTATTATTTCTTTTATATTTAGTTTTCTTTCTATTTCTTCTTTAATCTATTTATTCTATTAATTACCTATTATCTCTAGATTTGTAGCTACTTTAGAGATATATATTTCTAGGTATCCTTACTTATTCTCAACTAGTATTATTCTCTTAGCCTAGACTTCCTATTATAAGTCTAGTTTTCGGCTTAGTATATCTACTAGTATTTTTTCTAAGCCTTTTGTATAGATAAACTTAAAATTAAATATTACTAGATATTCCTACTATTAAGTATATTATTATATTAGGTCCTTATCAATTATAAATCCTATAAAATTCTTATAGTCTATATAGACTTATATTGTTTATTTTACTCCTTATAAGTATACTCTCTATTACTAAAATACTCTATATATTACTAGTATTTCTTTATTATAGATAAAGTAGTTTATATCTACTAGTTTTATTTATTTAAAGACGTATTCTACTTGGTATTTTATTCCTATAACAAGATCTTTCTATTATAGTACTATTCTAGATATAGAATTTAATATATTAGTATTAATTATTAGTAGTTGTTCTAGGTTAAATATACGTAGAACTAGGTCTTTCTAAAATTTTTTCTTTATAGTTCTAAATACTTCTTTAAATTCTATTATCTATTTAAAGGGTATATCTTTTATTATTAGTTTTATTAGTAGTTTTATTAGTTCTAACTATTCTATTATAAATTTTTAATACAAGTTTATAAGTTCTTAAAATTATTAGATCTTAGTTATATTCTTTAGTATTAGCTATTGTATTATAGCGTCTATTTTGTCTAGGTTAATTGTTAATTATCCTAGTTTAATAATAAATCCTAGAAAGTTAGTTTTCTTTATATAGAATTTATATATTCTTATTTTTAGGAATATCTAGTTTTCTACTAGTAGTTCTAGTATCTTATATATATACTTTATATAATATACGTAGTAGTTACTAAGATTGTAATTAGTTAAGCTAAAAATAAAATTGTAGAGAGTTTATTTACTAGTATATAATAGGTAGAGTAAATAAGTATAATAGGTAAATTAAGTAAAGTAAAGGTAAAAATTAACTAGTAAGGCTTAGTATAGTACAGGGTTGCCGATTACTAGTAATTACTAGTAATTACTATTTTTTTAAATAATCTATTGTAGGCTTAGCTTTAAAGCTAAAATTCTAAAAATTTTACGTAAGATATTACTAATACCCAAGATTAGTTCTATTTAATTCAAGTTCTAAAAATAAATTTATAGCGCTAAAGAATTAGAAAAAAAGGCGAAAAATCCAATTACTAGTAATTACTAAGTAGTAATAGGATTTTTCGCCTTTTTTTCTTATTTTTTAGCGCTATAAATTTATTTTTAGAACTTAAATTATATAGAACTAATCTTTAGTATTAGTAATATCTTAGGTAAAATTTTTAGAATTTTAGCTTTAAAGCTAAGCCTACAATAAATTATTTAAAAAAAATAGTAATTACTAGTAATTACTAGTAATTAGCAACCCTAGTATAGTACTAGTATATCTATAAGAAATATAATACTTAATATATCTACTTATATATTTTAATATACAACTTAATATTAGAATTAATTAAAAGTATATATTTTTCTCTATTAGTAGGTTAATTATTATAGTTATTTATAATAGATAGTATAGTTTTTTAAGAAGGAAGTAGGAGTTTTTACTAGTAAACGTACTAGTAGACCCTAGTTTACTACCTATATAATAATTATAAAACTTCTTTAACCTTTATACTTTACTACTCTACTCTACTATACCTACTTCTATTATATTTCAATCTAATTTACTTATAATAGTCTAAACTAAGTAAATAGCCTAATTTTTAGTTAGTAGAAAAGTACCTAGGAAGAGATTATTAATAAAAGCTACTTAGAAGAATCTTACAAGTATTATACTAAAGCCTAAGTACTACTTTAAGCTAAGTAGTATTAGGGTTACTAATTACTATAGTAATAGTAATAGTAATTACTAATTACTAAAAGTATTAACCCTATATTATTATATAAAGGAGTTAAAAGATATAAGAAGCTATTCTAATCTTTATAAAGATTTTATAGCTTCTAATCTAGAAGGTATAGAGTTTTTAAATTCTATTATAGTAGATAAGATATTATAGGCTATAACTCTATATAGAAACTAGAACTAATAGAACTAAGGTTACTATTAAGTAATATCCTAATAGGCTACAAATCTAAAGGACTTAGATAGGATAATAATATAGAATATAATCTAGATATATAAGAAGTTATATATAATAATCTATAGATCTATTATATAGATTAATAGATTAAGATAATCTATAGATCTATAATATAGATTAATAGATTAAGAGATAAACTATAAGTATATAGTAAATAGGATATCTATTATTAAGATAGTATTATTAATCCTAATCTTTAACCTAGAGTAATATACTCTTAATATCTACTATTTAGAATTATTATTATACCTTAGCCCTATTAATAGTTACCTAACACCTGTATCTATTTACATTATACTCTAACTACAATTACTACGCACCTAGGTAAGCTATCTAACTAGTACTATAGGTAGCTCTATTATACTTTAACAATTATTACTTTAGAAAGCAAAGTATAAGTAGCGTATAGTCTAAGCTACGTAATAACAATAGCTATATTATTAGGAAAAGGACTCCTTAAGATATATAAGTTAGACGACACAGACTTTAGGAATATTAGGGAGATCCTAAGAAATTGTTATAGAGATAAAGAATAGATAAAAGTAGTAATTAAGAAACTCCTTAAATAAAATAATAAGTTAAAGAACTATATTAACTAGAACAAGACCTAGGTAAGGGCTATTACTAAGGATTAAGAAAGGATTAAAGGTATTACAGGCTACCTAGGAACGAGCGCAACAAAGAAACTACCTAAGATACCTAAACTTAAGAAGTTTAATAGAGAAAGAAAGAACTTATAAAACTTCCTAGTATCTATAATACTATATCTAGATATATAAGCTAAATACTTTAATATAGAAGAAAAGAAAGTTGTATATATAAGAATATACTTTAAAGGAAAAGTAATAAAATAGTTTAATCTATACTAGATAGACTATAGGTTTAATATACTAGAGGGTTAGAAGGAAGGAATAGTAATAATATTTAGTAACTACAAACAATTTGTTGTAAGACTTAAAGTAGTATTTAGAGATATAGACGTTATACAACAAGCTAAAGAAAAACTCCTTAACCTAAGATAATTAAAAGGAGTAGCTAAATATATATCTACGTTCGAACAACTATCTATAAATACTAAATAGAATAAACAAGTATTAATAGTATAATTTAAACAAGGACTAAAAAAGGAAATCTAATACAAAATAATCTAAAAAGAAAAGATATAAATACTTAAAGCTATAAAGGCTTAAGATATTTAAATTAATAATAAACTCTTAGAATAGAAAAAGAACTAATAGAGAGAAACAAGAAATAACTAGGATTAGGGTAACCTTATAATCCTAGATACTAATAAGAAAGGTAAAAAGAAAGACTTTAAATACTATAACTATAGAAAGAAAGGGTATTACGCAAAAGGTTACTAAAGTAAGAAGAAAGAAGATAAGAAAGAACTTACCTATTATAACTATAGAAAGAAAGGGTACTTTATAAGAGATTACTAAAGTAAGAAGAAAAAAGAGATATAGTTTAAAATAAATAAGATAGAAAAGAGCTCTAAAGAACCTATAGAAGAACTATATAAGAAAGTAGTAGTAAGCTAAGAAAACTACTAAGAGTTATATTAGATATTCTACTATAAAGATATATACCTAATATATATCTATATAAAACAAGGAGTAAGATAGTTTCTACAAGGAAAATAGAACTAAATAGTAGTAATAAAAGAACAAGTCTAGGAATAAGTAGAAGAAACTTATAAAGATTAGGATAAGGGATTAGAAGTAATAACCTATAGAGTAGGACTCCTAACCCTATTATAAATAATAAAAGAAGATTAAGAAGATACTTTAGAGAGAGAGAGCTCTAGTATAGGAAGTTAAAAGGACTCTAGTATAGAATAAGAAATTCCTATTAAGATAAAGACTAATATTAGGAATAGAAGAAGTATATAATAAATAGAAGTCTTACTTCTCTAAAGAAATAAAGATTATATCCTTTAGATACTAGATAGAGATAAATATAGTAGCTATAGGAGATATACCTATATAAAATAAATAGACCTAACTATTAAAGAAGATAAAATAGCTTAAAGACGCCTACGTATAGAATATACTAGTAAGGTACTATATCTAAGTACAAAACAAGCTAGAAAAAGATAAGTATAGAGAAGAGGAGAATATAAGAGTATAATCTAATTACTCTATATACTATAAGATTACTTAGGTATCCTATATAGAGGTAGGCTACTAGATATATAAGAAACCTAAGGATATAAACAAGGTATAGCTAAAATAAAGTAATAACTAAAACCTTATAAAGGCTATTAATAGGATATAGGTCTATAAATAGTAACTAGTAAAAACTTAAAAAAGATACCTAGTATTAGAACTAGGATATAAACTATCTAAAGAATACGTATAAGGAAAGCCTTAGTATAAATATATATAAAATAAATACCTAAAATATATATAAGAAAAGATTAAATTAAAGTACTAGCCTAAAAAAAAAATACTCTAAGGAGTAAAAAGACTATATATAACTACTAAGGGTTACTACTAAAGAAAAAAGATCTAAATTATAGTAGATAGTAGAGCTACTAGGAACTTTATAAGAAGGAAGTTTATAGAATAACAAGGAATATAGTAAGTATAGAAGAAGTACCTAAGATAACTAAGTATAATAGAAGGACTACTATTCTAAGAACTAGTTAGCTCTAAGACCTAACCCTTAATATTAAAAGTATAAGGCTTAGAGATCTAGAACCTAATTATAGATATAATATAACTTAACGAATACTAAGATATAATATTAGGAATACTATAGCTAGAGATAGTAAATCCCTAAATTAATTAGAAAATAAGAGAAATTATATACAAACAAGACACGCTATAAGTAAGTATTAAAATATATATAGGAAAATTCCTAGATAAATATAAGAAATAGGAAGAACTCCTTATAGAACCTAAGAACTACTAACTAATATATAAACTATAGGACCTAAAAATAGAACTAGAGGAAGGTAAAAGTATAGGATAGAGCCTAGTCTATTAGAAAATAGAAGATAAGGCAAAGATTAAAAAGGAGTATATTAAGATAGTACTCTAAAATAAATAGATAAAACTCTTAAAATTATCTATAGCTTATAGAACCCTTTTTGTAAACAAAAAGGGAATAAAGGAGAAAAGATTCTACGTAGATTTCTAAAGAACTAATACTATAATAAATAAAAACTAATACTCCTTACCCTATATAGATAAGATATAGGATAGGATAAGTAAAGCTAAAATCTTTACAAAACTTAATATATAGAACGTATACTACTAAATTAGAATAGTAAAAGGCTATAAGTAGAAAATAGTATTTAGAATATAGTATAGATTAGAGTTAATACAAAATAGTAATTACTATTTCGAAAATAGTAATTACTATTTTTTTTAAATAATTTATTATAGCTTGAATATAGATACTAAAATTCTAAAATTCTATTTTTAGCTTGTACTTAGTATAAGGATTAAGTCTATTTTAACGAAAAGTTTAAAAATTAAACATATTAAGAGTAATTAATAAAACTAAATTAAAAAAATTGTAATTAGTAATTTAAATAGTAATTACTATTTGAATTACTAATTTTTTTTTAATTTTCTTAACTATATACTATATAAATTTATCTAAGATAATTTATTTAAATAGAATTAAACTTTATACTAAGTACTAGCTAAATATAGAATACTAGAATTTTAGGATATAAGATAATACTAAAATAATTAGTTAAAAAAGTATTTTTAAAATAGTAATTACTATTATATAAATACTAAGTTGTACCCTTTAGACTAACTAACGTACTAGTAATATTCTAAGAAAGAATTAATACTATACTTAGAAAATACCTAGATATCTTTATATTTATATACTTAGACAATATATAATATATTAATATTTTCTAAAAACAAAGAGGACTACGTAAAATAGGTATATAAGATACTAGAACTCTTAGTAGAGAACTAAATATTCTTTAAGATAAGAAAATATAAATTCTATACTACAAAAACTAATTTCCTAGGATTTATTATTAAACTAGGGCAATTAAAGATTAACTTAGCAAAATAGATACTATAGCAAGATAGCTAATACTAAGAAATATTACTAAAATTTAATAGTTCTAAGGACTTGTAAATTTCTATTAAAAGTTTATTATAGGGTAGTTAGAACTTATAAAACTATTAACAAGATTAATAAAGAAAAATATACCCTTTAAATAGATAGAAGAATACAAGAAGTTATTTAGAGTAATAAAAGAAAAATTCTAAGAAAACCTAGTCCTAAGGATATTCGACCTAGAATTACTACTAATAGTTAATATAGACGTATTAAACTTAGTATATAGAATAGCCTTATAATAAGAAGACCCTATTATAGGAATAAGATACCTAGTAGAGTACTTCTTAAAGTAAATAAAACAAGTAGAAATAAATTACTTTATTTATAACAAGGAAATACTAGTAATATATAAAGTATTTAAATAATAGAGAGTATACCTATAGAGAGCTAAATATAAGATATAAGTTTATACTAACTATAAGAATCTAATAGGATTTATAACAAATAAAGACCTAATACAATAATATACTAGATAGTAGGAATACCTTATAATATTTAACTTTAAAGTAATCTATATAAAAGGATTAGAGAATATACTAGTAGATATACTAAGTAGAAGACTAGACCTATAGAAGGAAGTTAAAGCTAAAGGAACTATACTAGTAAAGAATAAAAATAGATACTTAGAAATAAATAAACCTAAGGTAGCTATAAACTTAGAAATAATAGGTAATAAATAGGATTAGTAGATTAAAGAAGAAACTAAAAGAGATCTAAGTACTTAAGAAATAGAAAATAGATTTAGAATAGAATATAGATAAATCTATATACTAGCTAAGATATAATAAGAATTTATAAGATAATTTTATAAACTACTAGTATATAGTTATTAGAAGATAGAAAAAACCTTAGAAAGACTACTAAGAAACTACTATATACTAAAGGCAAGATAGATAGTAATAGAGATACTAAGAGACTATATAGAATATTAAAGAAATAAATACAATAGATATATACTATATAGAATACTATAACTAGTAGAAGTACTAAAATAACTATAGAGAGTAATTACAATAGACTTTATTACTAGACTACTAAAGTTAAGAGACTTTATCTTAGGAATTAAATATAATAGTATCCTAATAATAGTTAATAAATTAATAAAGTATATATACTTTAGACTATATAAGGAAAAGAGTAGTATAAAGGAAGCTATATACTAAGTTATAGACTTAGTTATAAGATAATATAGAGTACTAGATAAAATTATTACTAATAGAGATATTAGATTTATATCTAGTATATAGAGTACTATAATAGCTTTATTAGGAATTAAATATAGTATATCTATAGGATACTACCTATAAATAGATAGATAATTAGAATAAATAAACTAAATAGTTAAATAGTACGTAAGATATTACCTTAATTATAACTAGAACAACTAGGTAATACTACTACTAATAGTACAACTAGCCTATAATAGTATAAAGAACGTAGTAATAGGAGTATTACTATTCTTTGTAAATTATAGATTTAAACCTACTATATATTAGATACCTAGGGATACAAGAATATAGAACCCTAAAGGATAAAAAATTATAGATAGAATAAAGGAAATATATAAATAACTAAAGAAAGATACTAAATTTTTAAGAAGTTAAATAGTATAATACTATAATTAAAAACATAAGGAAGGACCTAAATTTAGAGAAAGAGAAAAGGTATAGTTATAAAGAAAGAATATTAAAAGTAAAAGACTAAGCCCTAAATTAGATTATATAAAAATTAAACTATATAAAATTAAGAAATAAGTAATACTAGTTATATATAGATTAAAACTACCTAAGAGAATAAAGATATACTCTATATTCTATATTTTACTACTAGAAAAAGTACTATAGAATATAGAACTAGTAGTATATAAAGCTAATATATATAGAGAATAAGAAGAATATAAAGCCTAAGATATTATAAGATACTAACTCTATAATAGAAAAAACTACTACTTAGTTAAGTAGTTAGGAATAAATAAGGATAGAAAACTATAGGAATATATATATAAACTAGAAGATAATCTTAACTACTTTAAGTTACTAGAAGACTTTTAAAACTAAAACTAAGTAACTTACCTTATAGTAAACTAAGAAATAAATTAAAGTTCTATAGAAGATAGTTACTACTTATAATAGATAGAAAGGCGCCTAAAGAGATAGTAGTACTAAGAACTATAGGAAAGGCTATAGAATTACCTAAGATAATAGATAATTAATATAATACCTTAACTTCCTTAATATCTAGCTTAGCTTTAAGAGTAATATATTATATACTAATCTTTTTATTATTATAGGCCTATAACTTATAAAGATAAGCTAAGTACGCCTAAGCTTTTACTAGTATATTTAGGGTACGCTCCTACTTAGCCTTAGCCTCTAAGATCTATAATTATAGTTTTGCTTTAGCCTAGTTAGTAGCTTTCCCTAATAGAATTTAGCTCTAACGCGCGTATTATAATTAAAAGCCTATACTTAGAAATAGATATACTAGAAATATTATAAGAACTATAAATATTAGCCTAGATATATACTTTATAAGCCTTACTAAGCTTTAAAGAAAATATATAGGAAGTATCTAGAGAATAGTAATAAGAATAAAGAAATATTTTAATACCTTAATATAATACCTAGTTAGTAAGGTTAAGATAATAAAGGGTAGATTTAGTAGGTATAAAGAACTTATAAGAAGAAATAATTAGTAAATAGAGCTCTAATAAGTTAGAAACCTAGGATAGAAAAAGCCTTAGCTTAATAGAGCCTGGGAAGAAAAATAGTATTATAGGCTATAACCTTATATAAGAACTAGAACTAATAGAACTAAGGTTACTATTAAGTAATATCCTAATAGGCTATAAATCTAAAAGACTTAGATAGAATAATAATATAGAATATAATCTAGATATATAAGAAGTTACGTATAATAATCTATAGATCTATTATATAGATTAATAGATTAAGATAATCTATAGATCTATAATATAGATTAATAGATTAAGAGATAAACTATAAGTATATAGTAAATAGGATATCTATTATTAAGATAGTATTATTAATCCTAATCTTTAACCTAGAGTAATATACTCTTAATATCTACTATTTAGAATTATTATTATACCTTAGCCCTATTAATAGTTACCTAATACCTATATCTATTTATATTGTACTCTAACTACAATTACTATATACCTAGGTAAGCTATCTAACTAGTACTATAAGTAGCCCTATTATATAAAAACTAGTTATATAGTTATATAGTTAGTTTAAGTAGCTAGAAATTTACTCTTTTCTATAATTTTTATTATTAGAAGTATTTAAAAACTACTACTAAAGTATAAATACTACTTAGTAGTTATACTTTAGAGTATAAGTAGATTATTAATAGTATATATTTATTAATTTAATATATATTTTTAATAGTTAATCTAATAAGAATTAAGAAATATACTATTTTATTATTAATCTATTATATAAATTAGTAATTTGTTATTACTATTTACTATAAGTAATTACTATTTACTATTAGTAATTACTAATAGTAATTACTAAGTACTTTTAGTAATAGTAATTACTAATAGTAATTACTAAGTACTTTTAGTAATAGTAATTACTAAAAGTATTAACCCTAGGTAGTATATTATTATAGTTATTAATTATAGTTTAAAACTAATAATATATAGCTATTACTCTTAGAGAAATTAAGTAAAATTAGAAGAGTATTAAGCTACTAATTTATAAGCTTATAATAGCTATTACCTACTACTTTATATACTATTTAGTATCTATAATTAGAGCTCTTTAAGAGGCTACTAAAGTATTTATAGTTAGATATCTTAAAGGTATATACTTATTATATATATTAATAATAGTAACTAACTATAATAGATTATAATCTAAATACTATTTATATAAAGAGAGTTATAATCTAGGTTAAGGATTTAGAGCTAGTAAAGTACTACTATTATAAACTTAGGTATATAACTAATTAAGAAGATACGTAATAGGGCTATAGTACTAAAGTAGCTATAAAAGTCTACTAGTAATAAGACTAATTCTATATTATAATAACTAGCTATAATAAATATATAATACTATTAGTAAATCTTTAACTTAATATATAAAATAATAAATTTCTAGTTACTTAGACCTAAGGTAACTTAGTCTATATAACTTAACTCTAACTCCTACCTATTCTTAGTACTAAGAATAGGTAGGGGTTAGGGCTAGGTTGTATAGACTCTAGGTAGTAGTAGGAGTAGTAGGAGTACTAGGTTAGGGTTAGGTAGGGGTTAGGGTCTAATATAAGCCTACCTAACCCTAACCTCTACCTATTTACTAGCCTAGCCTAAACCCTCTATCTTATAGTTTAAAGGAGCGTACCCTACTAATTCTAATTATTTCCCTACTAAACCTAACTCTACCCTTTTACCTTTATTCTCTATTATTTGCAAGATCTCTTTCTAACTCTACTTAATGCACAAGTACCTGTTAAGGTAGATACGGCTGCCTACTACACTAGCTAGAGAATAAGTACGTACCCTATCTATTATATTAAATCGGGATAGTAGCTGTAGTAAATGAATTATTAAATATAATTCCGTGATCGCCTAAAGTATATTATCTCTACTTCTTAAAAGATAGTTTTGCTTGGCCTTTTACTAGACTATTGCTCTTAAGAGTATCACTCCTCCTTAGTGGTCTACGTCTTCCGCCCGCTAAATTTTGACGACTTGATGCTCGTTGACCATTTTGCGTGGTAGGTTCAGGTTGTGTCGGGGGTGACTTTCTTCCGTCGCGCCGTATTTCCTTCGATAAATCCAGCGCAAAGTGGTAATCATCATGCTCAGACTTAGTGGAGGGATGCATGTGTATGTTACACTGTGCGCAGTAGTAGGCGTCAAGACACTGCTGATGAACTAAGGGAGAAATCGGCATGTCTCTCATCGAGTGCTGTTGACTAGTAAACATGTCATTAGGTTCAGGCTGAAGTTGAGCCGAAGGCGGTATAACGGATTTGTCCAAATCATTACTTGAACTGTGCGCTTGTAGTGTTAGCGTTGTAGGTTGCTCCAGCTCATTCTCATATACACGTTTAAACGTCTTTCTTGCCCCCTGCGCATCGATTTCATCCTCTGTCTCTTCCCTTGTCGGCTCGCTGTGCGCTTTCAAGAGAAGGGCCTGGGCAGCAATGAAATCTCTCGTCTTGTCGTTCTTCGGACCAAAGAAATTGGCAATGTAGCCCTTAGTCCTTCGCCTCTTCACTGGGGGTTCGCTTGTGCTTACCGACCTACCAGTAGTAAACAGCATCGCCTTTGCCTCGTCGCCTCGCACAAGGAACCCACCAATACCCTTATTGTCTGTGATACCATCTTCAAATCCGCCGACACTAAGTGAGAGATTGGCGCATGGCCATGCACGCCCGTCAACAACAACCTGCGCAAGGAGGTTCTTGGCGAGGTCAAAGAGAATGGCTTCTGACAATGGCTTGCCCTGAGGTAGAGGCAACTGACGGCTCCTTGTTTGTGCACCCTGTCGGTGGTGTAAATTGATCGTTTTTGGCCGTCGTTTGTTTTCCAAGACCCCCTCTTCAACGCATCTTGAGAATATGTCGGCAGCGAAGATACGCAACCACCTGACGCCCTGTTCAAACGAGTTGATTAAGGGTCGGAACGACTTTGCAGACAACATACTCTTGATCTGCGTCCTTGGATTGACCTCGCTGACATCTTCACCTCGAATTGTATTGTATAGCCAGCTGCCTGTATCATCGCCCAGTTTTTTCAATTGGTCCAATGGTTGCTCCATGAGGTCTCTAACTTTATCTGTGCCAAACATAGCAACGGCCTCATCGCCAAGTTTGCCACCCAGCATTCTGATCTTGGTAAACTTTATATCTGACAGGAAATAGGTGATGGCGCGGCTGCGGATTACTGTTTGCTGATTCGGTTTCTTGTAACCTGATCCCAGCTTGGCCAGCATCTTGTTCTTCGCGATTCCACCAGAGCAAGTATACCCAAGAGTAATTTTGACCGACTTTCGAACATGGCGTACAATCTCTGATGCAATGACAGTGCAAACATCGTCCCAATCCGGATCCCCATCCTCGCCATTCTCGTCTCCAGTCTCAACAAGAGCATCAGCGGCCCAGTCAAGAACCGTAGTAGGTACTTTTGGAAGACGCTCTGTTGGGTCATCATACGGTGCGGGCCCTCTTAGTTCTGGAAATCGTTCTAACAGTACTGTGTGAACCTGCGCACTTAAATCCAGGAAGACTTCGTCAATTCCCGCCTTCTCAACACGCTGTTCTTTCTCTGGGAGCGCCTCTTTGATGCATTTCAGGATCTTGCGACTCTCCAAGCGATATGGGTCCAAGCTCACCTTGTGGGTAGCCATATTCTTGAAGGCATCTTCGTGATACGCCCACTTCTCATCGCCTTCTCGCCAGGTGGCAACGTGCTGCATGATTAGGTCCGGGCATAGTTTAAGGGCTTCTGTGGAAGTCACGTGTCGACTAAGCCCAAAAGCGCGTGCTGCGTAATTAATCGCTATCAAGCCTTGCCATTGTTGCACTGCCAGAGGCTTCGTCGAATCGACGCCGAGCCGAACCATCTCACATTGCGCATAGAAAGCGTCGAGGTCAATATGTGCTATGACGCGTAGAGGCGTTTGCGTGCTATAGGACCTGAGCTGGTGTAACTGTTTGTACGTGAATTTCGATTTCGGGATGCGACGCGGGGAGGTGATGGAGAACGGAGACGAGGCGAAGTTGAGTGTAGGCGAGGACATTTTGGCTGTGCTCAAGTCATGCCGCGAATTTTGGGTAGTCAGTCAAGCCTTTATGCAACGAAATATATATGTTTCCGTAGAATGTTATCAGTTTAGAGCTCAAGAGTATAGCTATCGCGCTTCCGTCGCGTATTCCCGCGATCCCGTGCATGCGCGTCATTCATAAAACCCACTAGCCGGATTGAGCGACAGCCCTTTGGCCATATCCATCTTTTCCACCGTGCTGTGTTAGTATGGTATTTGCTTCACTTGGTAGCGCAGATTAAATAAAGGACACACACTAGTTCCATGCTTTCAGAAGAGAAAATTGTCAATTCGAGTACGTCTTGTGCCACATGTATCTCACTAACGCGTTGGTTCGCGTGATGCACGTGTTCGCGTAATGCACGCCGAACACCAAACTTGAGTCTAACCCACTACTTTACATTACGCGATAACTCCACTAATATAGACCCGATTCAAGCTACAATTAAAGAAATTAACTTACAAGAACTAGGAGAGGATTTCTTATATATAAAAATTGCTACTAAATTTAGTATTAAACTAAGTATACTAAGGTAAAGATACTAAAGCTATAACCCTATATAGGACTTAGAGCTAGTAGAGTAATAGTAATAGTAATTACTACTTTCTAAATTTAGATAAAAGTAGTTAAAATAGTATTATATTCCTAATTCCTAACTAAACTAGCTATAATAAAAAATACCTAGTTTTTATCTATAATAATAGAGTTTAGAAACTCTATACTTTCTAGATTAGAACTTATAAAATCTTTATAAAGATTAAAATAGTTAAGAAAGTTAAAATATATTTAAATTACTATACTTATTTATATTTTAAATAGTATTATTATAATAACTTCTTTTTCTTTTTCTATAATTTATAGTTACTATTCCTAATCTTTTATTAATAACTAATTAATAATCTATTTTTAGAAGTAGTAATTACTATTTACTATTACTATAGTAAATAGTAACCCTACTACTACTATTATTATTAATAAGTAATACTAGTTAGTAGTACTCTTATCTTCTATATCCTCTTCTATATCTATAATATCTCTTTCTTTTCCTTTATTTCTTCTATTTAAACTAGTAATATTAAATAGTTACCTATAGTATCTCTATCTTCTAAGAAGTAAATATCTTTCTCTCTAATTATATACCTTTAACTTAATATACTATAGACTTAAACTACTTTCTATATATACTAGATATACTAGACTTTAACCTAAGTAACTACTTTACTACTTCTTCTCTAGTAGTATATATAAGTTATAGACTCTCTACTTTTTATACCTAAGATAATAATTAGTATACTATATATAATAGGGCTACCTATAGTACCTATTAGATAGCTTACCTAGGTATATAGTAATTGTAATTAGAGTATAATATAAATAGATATAAGTATTAGGTTAACTATTAATAAGGCTAAGGTATAATAATAATTCTAAATAGTAGATATTAAGAATATATTACTCTAGGTTAAAGATTAAGATTAATAATACTATCTTAATAATAGTTATCTTACTCTTTATATAGTATTACTTACTTTTATCTTATTAGATATCTTAATTTATAATTTATCTTTTACTAATTATAAATTACTCTAATTTATAATTATATATTATAAATTATTCTAAACCTCCTATATATATATATATTATACTTAGTAGTACTATCCTATATAGAGTTATTAGCTATTTCTAGTTCTACTAGGTTTAATAATTATATAAGGTCTTAGCCTATAAGTTCTTCTTTATACTAAGTTATTAGCTTTTTTTAACTAGGTTATTTCTTTTTATATTTCTTCTATACCTCTTTATTCTATTATTTATAAAAATACTCTTTTATTTTATATTCTTTTTAATAGTAATAAAGTTATACCTTATTGTTATTATTCTTCTAAGGAGTTAAAGTATATTATATCCCTAAAAGATAGTAGGGTGTATAAGGCCTATATTTATATAAATATATAATAGTACTATTTATACTCTAGTATCTCTATAGCTAAGAATATATATTCTAGTATAATATATATATTACTAAGGTTATTTTAGGTAAGCTATTAACTAAGCTTAAGAAAAACTACTTAAGTAAATTACTATAGCTAAGTTAGCTTAGTAAAAGCTTTTAAGTAAGATAGTAGAGAATAAGGTTCTCTTTAACTATCTTTGTAAATTAAAGTTATATAATAATAAAAAGTTCTTAGCTTAATTCTATACTCTTAAGGCTAAGTTAGATAATAAAGATACTAAGGAGGCTTATCTATTTCTTTCTCTAGGCTCTCTTATTAATAGTAAAGTTTCTTCTAGTATCTTTCTATATACCTTATATAATACCTATCCTTTAGAAGACTTTAATTTATTTCTTAGTTTACTATAAAGTAAGTTAACTAGATAGAGGTCTATAGATAGTAACTAGTAAAAACCTAAAACAAATACCTAGTATTAGAACTAGGATATAAATTATCTAAGGAATACGTATAAAGAAAGCCTTAGTACAAGTATATATAAATTAAGTACTCTAAGTATTTACAAGAAAAAATTAGAATAGAATACTAGCCTAAGAAAGAAATACTTAAAAGAGTTAAGAGACTATATATAACTATAGAGAGTTACTACTAAAGAAGAAAAATCTAAATTATAGTAGATAGTAGAGCTATAAAGAACTTTATATAAAGGAAGTTTATAGAATAATAAGAGATACTATAAGTACTAAAGAAGTACCTAAGACATAATTCTAGGAACTAGTTAGCTCTAAAACCTAACCCTTAATACTAGAAGTAAGAAGCTTAAAGATCTAAAACCTAATTATAGATATAACCTAACTTAATAAATACTAAGATATAATACTAGGAATACTATACCTAGAAATAGTAAACTCCTAAATTAACTAGAAAATAGAGGAAATTATATATTAATAAAATATACTATAAGTAGATATTAAAAAATATATAAGAAAGTTCCTAAAAGAATATAAGAAGTAGGAAGAAGTCTTTATAGAACCTAAGAACTACTAACTAATATATAAACTATAGGACCTAAAGATAGAACTAGAAGTAGAAAAATCTATAGGATAGAGCCTAGTCTATTAAAAAACTAAGGATAAAGTAAAAATTAAAAAAGAATATATTAAGATAGTATTCTAAAATAAATAGATAAAGCCTTTAAAATTATTAGTAGTATATAGAACCCTTTTTATAGATAAAAAGAGAATAAAAGAAAAAAGATTCTTTATAGATTTTAGAAAAACTAATATAATAATAGATAAGAATTAATACTTTTTACTCTATATAGATAAGATATAAGATAAGATAAGTAAAGCTAAAATCTTTATAAAACTTAATATATAAAATATATACTACTAAATATAGATAGTAAAAGGCTATAAGTAGAAGATAGTATTTATAATATAATATAGATTATATAAATACTAAGTTATACCCTTTAGATTAACTAATATACTAGTAATATTCTAAGAAAGGATTAATATAATACTATAAGAATACTTAGATATCTTTATATTTATATACTTAGATAATATCCTAATATTCTCTAAAAATAAGAAAGACTACGTAAAATATATATATAAGATACTAGAACTCTTAGTAGAAAACTAGATATTTATAAAGCTAAGTAAATATAAATTTTATACTATAAAGATAAACTTTTTAGGATTTATTATTAAACTAAGATAATTAAGAATTAACCTAGCAAAAATAGATACTATAATAAGATAGCTAATACTAAAGAATATTACTAAGATCTAATAATTCTAGAGACTAGTAAACTTCTATTAAAAGTTTATTATAGGATAGTTAGAATTAATAAAACTACTAACAAGGTTAATAAAGAAAAATATACCTTTTAAATAGATAGAAGAATATAAGAAAGTATTTAGAACTATAAAAGAAAAATTCTAAAAGGACCTAGTCTAAAGAATATTTTATCTAGAACTACTTCTAATAGTTAATACTAACGCCTTAAACTTATATATAAAATAGTACTATAATAAAAAGACCTTGTTATAAGAATTAGGTACTTAGTAGAGTACTTCTTAAAATAAATAAAATAGGTAGAAATAAACTACTTTATTTATAATAAGGAAATATTAGCAATATACAAAGTATTTAAGTAATAGAGAGTATACCTATAAGGAGCTAAATACAAGATATAAGTCTATACTAGAGTTAATATAAATAAGTAAGAGTAATTACTATAAATTACTTAAGTAAGAGTAAAAGTAATTACTTAGTAAGAGTAATTACTCTTACTCTTTCTATAGAGTAAGAGTAAAAGTAAAAGTAATTACTTTTACTTTAAGTTAATACTTTAGAAGTATTGTAGAGTAAAAGTTCGAGTCTAAACTCTATAATTCTACTCTATTAAATAGTATTTATACTACAACAAATAGTAATACGTATATTCTAACTTAAATAAGATAAATAATAAAAAAGAGTATATTTCTAGCTAGTAAAACTACTTCTATAACTATAAAACTAGTTCTTATCTACTATAATAGAATCTAAGAACTCTAACTAAATCTAGAAATAGATTATTACCTAGTACTATTAAAAAACTAATAATATTAAAAGAGCTAAATACTATAGATAATAAAGAAGAGCTTAGTAACAATAATCTATTATTTAAAGAAGAACTTAGTAATAATACTAGTTTAACTAGAAGAAATAAAGGAAAAGAAAGAGAAGTTATAGATATAGAAGTAGATATAGAAGAAGATATAGAAGAGGATATAGAAGAGGATATAGAAGATAAGAGTACTATAAGTATTACTAGTTATAATAGTAGTAGTAGTAATAATAATAGTAATAGTAGTAGAAAATAGCTAATATAGAAAAAAAAGCTTAGATAGCTTATATAGTTTTAATATATTATATAACCTTATTTCTATTCTATATTATTAACTTTTTTCTTATATCTAGTTGTTTTTATTTTAGCCTAGTAGTAAGTAAGTATTATTAAAGTTAATATTACTCTTAGTATAATATAATCTATACCTAATATAAATCTAGTTTTAGAAAGTAGTAATTAGTAATCCTAGTAACTACTATAGTAAAAGTAAGAGTAAGAGTAAAAGTAATTACTTTTACTCTTACTTAAGTAATTAGTATCCCTACGCTATATATACACTATATACTTAGTAGGATATTAATTTACTTTTACTTTACTATCCTAGAACTAGTATTACTAATTACTAGTAATTACTATTTTTTTAAATAATTTATTGTAAGCTTAGCTTTTAAGCTAAAATTCTTAAAATGTTACCTAAGATATTACAAATACTTAAGATTAGTACTATTTAATTTAAGTTCTAAATATAAATTAATAGCACTAAGGAATTAGAAAAGAAGGCGAAAAATCTAAATACTAGTAATTACTAAGTAGTAATTAGATTTTTCGCCTTTTTTATTTATTTCTTAGCGCTATAAATTTATTTATAAAATTTAAATTAAATAGAACTAATCTTTAGTATTTGTAATATCTTAGGTAAAATTTTTAGAATTTTAGCTTTAAAGCTAAGCCTACAATAAATTATTTAAAAAAATAGTAATTACTAGTAATTACTAGTAATTAGTAACCCTACCTAGAACTAATAATAAAGCTAAGCCTTTTCTTATCTATTTTATATAGACTAGAATATAGTTAGGATTACTACTTCTATACTTATAAGTATAGTACCTCTTTTTATATAATTTAAAGTATTTAATAATAGACTTATCTATTAGCTTATTTTAGAGAGGTTTTACTTCTCTTATTAATTAAGCTTTCTTTAAGTTTACCTTACTTATACTATTTGTTTATTAATTATATATATTATTATACTGTATAAATTTTACTTAAGAGTTAAGCCTAAAGTAATAAGGTCTTCCCTTATATCTAGAACCTAATAATAATTAGTAATAGCTTATTATAACTTAGGTTAAAGTTTTAAAAAGAAATACTAGACTCTCTATTCCTCTATATACTAAGAAAGCTAGTTCTTAAAGATATCTAAGTATCTAGTAAATAATTTTATACTTTATTCTATATATTAGGTAGCTATAGAGTATACTATTACTATATCTAAACTAACGTGCTCTACTACTTAACCTAATAAACTACTTAACCTAATACTTTTCCTTAGTACTACAAATACTACCTCTATACTAGGGTTAATACAAAATAGTAATTACTATTTCGAAAATAGTAATTACTATTTTTTTAAATAATTTATTATAGCTTGAATATAGAT
>JALNQK010000333.1:0-20115 GCA_028458525.1 Ophiosphaerella herpotricha
TAATTTATCTTTAAAGAAATCTATTATAGATAGAGTATACCTAAATATATTTTAGTAGATAGTAGTATAGAAAATAAGTTAGTAGTTAAGGCTTTAGTAGTCTTGTTTAGGATATATAGAGTGCAAGCGTCTGTATACAACTTAAGAGGATAAGAGCTAATTAAGAGAGGCTACTAGGGTTTTATTTATAGTCTAGCGAAGATACCTAGGTCTTAGGTAGTAAACCTAGCTATAATTATATAGGCTGAAAGGGTCTCGCTATAGTACTTACTTAGATATTCCTTAGTATAGTTAGTATTAGGTTAGAACCTAGTACTACTAATTAAACTCGTTGCGCCTATATAGTAGAGTTTACCTTAGTTATTAGTTATAAATTATACTGATATACTTATAGTAAGGGCTATGTAGCTCTAATTCTAACGCAAGAACCTAGAAGAAGTAGTATATAGGATAAGAAAGCTTTAGTAAGTAGTAGTAAAGACTAGAAATATAGCTAAAGAGATCTTAATAGTATTTTAAGAGAGTAAATTAGTACTAGTTTAGGATACTATATAAGTTATTAATAAAAGTTTAGACTATAAACTTAATAATTACTAGCTAAGGCTATACTAAGTTAAAGCTATAAATCTATAGAAGAGATTCTACTAATTAGAAGATCTAAATAGTATAGCTTTTCTAAGTACAACTTAGGTAGATAGGGTAAAGAAATATAAGAAACTATTATTAAGTATAGAAGGTAAAATATTAAGGAGAAGGATATAGCTATACCTACTTACTACTAATAGAGTTTAGATAGAACAGCCCTAGCTAATTAGAATATAGCGTACTAAAAACCTTGCGCTAATATTAGATAATATAAGCTAACTAACAATATACGCTCTAAGCTAAGCCCTAAGTAATATACCTTAACAAGTTATTAATATAATATTAATAGAGAATATTATAAGAATATTAAAGAGAGGTAAGTAGATTTAGGGAATTAGAAGTAATAGAGAATTAGAATAATTATAGTAAAATATAAAAAGTTAGGGAAGTAGAATTATAGTAGACTAAATTACTAGTAGAAAAAGAGTAAGTAAAAAGTACTTTTTATTAATATAGAGAGCTAAAGGCTCTTAAAGCTAGCCTCTAGCTACAAACTATAGAAAGTAAAAAGAGAAGAGTTATTAAGTAAAGCTTAGAAGGTCTAGGAGAGAAAGGCTACCTATATAGTAGCGCCGCCCTCGCTACTATAGCTACTACTCTAAGGAGCACTACTACCCTAATAGGAGAGAGTATAGTACTACGTAGGCAAGCGCGTTAGTAAGCTAGGCGTAGTACTAGTACTAAAGAGACTTCTAGCCTTAGAGTATAACTAATATACTATCTAAGCCTAATACGCTAGTAACAATACCTAGAGATATTAGGGCTAAAGGTAATTGCTTGTAGCCTTAATCTCTCCTAGGGAAGGCGAGGAGCCTAGAGTACTAGGAGGTAGGTAGTCTAAAATAAGTTAATATTAGCCTAAAAAAGAGTTAGAATAAACTTACTAATAAATAAATAGTATTACACGTTACTACTAATAGTATACTTATTATAGGTACTAAGGTTAAAGATGTAGGCCTAGTAGTATAACTAGGTACACTAAGTAAAGTACTATTAGTACCTATTGCGCTAGTAGTGCCTATAGCGCTCCTTACTAGTAAAGATATAGTTAGTAGTAGTAGCTTACTAGATAGCTATAAAAGAATTAGAAAATACAAAAGAGTAGTAAGAAAGTATTAGAAGAACTTACTAGCTTTAATGTTAGTATTATAGTAGCTATAGTTAGTCCCTAACCTAAAGAATAATTATATAGAAGGTAGTAGGTTAGAGGTAAACTAAATAAAGCTTAGAGCTAGCTAGTACTTGTTATTATCTTTGTAGATAGTAACTAACCTTAGATAAGGGCTAAGATTAATACCCTAGGCGCTTAGCTACTAAATAAAGTAGGTAAATACCTAGATAAGCTTAAGACTTATTAGCTAGTTAGTATAGATAGTTACTGTAAAGAGCGTTAGATATTAAATAAAGTTAGGGAGGTAGAGGATATAAATACTACTTAAGAATATATAACTTAGCTAAGCACAAATTGTAGACCTACAGGTCTAACTTAATATTACTACCTACTACCTTGTAGTAAGCGCGGCAAGGAGGATTGCTACTACTACTATTGCCTCCTAGACTACTAGAGCTAAGGCTAGAGGAGCCTGTACTAGTGCTGACGAGAGCTATTGTAAGGAAGTAGCAAAAAGGATAAGTAGAAGCTAGTAAGGAGGCTAAAAGAGAGATTAAAGAGTTAAGAATAGTAACAAAAAATATTATAAGTAAAAGAAAGTAGTAGGCTTCTAGGAGAGTTATATATACCTAGGAGCCCTTGCAAGGTCTCTGCGATTAGCTCTTAGACTATTGCACCCTTTACCTAGCAACTATATAGTTGGTAAAGTTGGGTAGGTACTACTACAGGAACTGACTGAATACTGCTCGAGTAGAAGAGGTCCAAGTAGGGCTGTTAAGTTAGCTGGCTCCTAAGAACCGTTCGCAGCAAACACTTAAAATACTGCTATTAGCTACTAAGGCCAAGATAGCAATGACCCTCTTTATATAGTATAGGGTTAGAGAGATATTAGGCATGTTAGGCAGCAATATATAGAATAGGAACGCTCCGATAGGCTCTCGCTATAAGGTAAAGTGCAAAATGGATATCTGAGTTGGCAATAGGGACAACACGCAAGCGATCGGGAGTCGAAAGCAGTAAGCCTCAACGACGAGAGCTCGGGATGCGGGCTGCAGTCGGCAAAGGAGGCAACTGGTTCTCGGGAGCTTGAGGGGACCAAGCTCGAAAGTTGGGGAGGAAGATGTGGTGTAGTAGAAACGCACGTGATCGGGGAGTATTAGGTTAGTATAGCGGCTCTGCAGGCTGCTATAAGTAGGATTGGATGGAGGAGAGACACCGACACCAACTCGTCATGTAGCTACTCTACGCAAATATTCAACTCAACTCGCCGACTGCGGGTCGCCACCTGCCCCCTACTTCTACGTGCATCCCACGATGCCACAATATCTCTCGTACAATGCTTGCCTCGGGTGAGAACAAAAGGGCCGACGAGTATATCTGGAGGGGCGCCTCTGCAACAACGGGCATGAATCGCAGCACGAATCGACCTGCGTCGTGGAGGAAACCCGCAACGGTACTACTAGACAGCTGCGTCTTCAGTCAGTGCAAACGACGATAACTTCACTAGGGAAAGCTCTACCATTACCAGCGATTGTAACCTCGCTACTAAGCGTACACATAGACTTGTCTCATTAATTAGGCTCATAGCTTCGAGCCAGTGAAGAAAATGCTTCTGGAGGAAATGGTGCGTTGCGTCTCTATCCTCAATACCGCGCTGGCTGCACTCTAGATGGTCTACCCAGTAGCGACACGCATACTGCAGCTCGGAAGGCAGTCGGGCTGTGATCCTGCTCTCGTCTATTTTGCTTCTGAGCATCCCAGGTTTAGAAAGGCTGCACATGTCTTGTTGAAGACCGTCGGGTGCAGACATAAGCCTAAGGCAGCGAGCCGCCAGCTTCTTATGTGTGATTCTCTTGTTAACCCGGAAGTTATCGTCGTAGCATCTCTTCTTGCTAAGCAGGAAGTCGCGGAAAGAAGGATGGTGCAGTTGAACCGGGCAAGAAACATCTTGTGGAACATCTAAAACAGAATGCAATCTGTACAACGTTCGGTGAACTTTCTCTGCAGGGACGCAAAGTAGCCGGGCTAACGAAGATGCAGAGAGCGGTGAATGCAAAAGCACAATCGCTCCTAATATCTCCTTTATTCGCTTGTACCATTTTTCCCTCTCTTGTTTCGTGTAATTTCGAACAGGGCTCTTGAGAACTGTAAGGTATATGCTGTCTAATCGCTCTTCCGGCAGGACCTCGACGTAGGCGTCTGCGCAAGAATCCTCAGCAGAAGAATCGTCAGTAGGTGAGTTGTATGTAAAAGAGCTGTCTTTGAGAACAGCGCGTAGTCGGTCAACAACAAAGTCTCCGCCGCCTTGTTGAATAAACCGACAGGCAGTTGCAGCCCAGATAAACAGACCGCTCGCATTCCGCACCAACCGCCCGATGACTTCTGCGCCCGGCCAATCTGCATGCTGAGAGCATTCCTCTGCAATATTCTTAAAGTTGTGTACTAAGAAAGTGGCTATGTCGTGGTCTACAATCCGTGGCGATATGTTGTGTAGCACAACGTCCTTATGCTCCGCATTCGCGATCTGCTCAAACCCGTGTCGGATTGGCACTTCTGGCCGGCTCGTCAGAAACACTCGCAGTCTAACTTTCTTTAATGACCCCACCGTGGCCAGCAGCTGCACAATGATCTGGACATCGTTATCGTTATCGCACTCGTCAAGTGCATCGATAACTACAACGTATGTTCTTGGCTTACGCAGCTTCGATAGCGGACGGAGAACGAGGTGCCGCCATTGATCCCCTGGTGATTGTTGTGTGATATTGCCGCGCTCTATCACAGCGTCGCAAATATGCCGACGCGATACTGGCACATTGTGCGCAAGCTGCACCGCAATGCTCGTGACGAACTTGCCTGCGTGACTGACATCGCCGCCGCCGCGCGAGAAGA
The DNA here is from genome assembly GCA_028458525.1 of Ophiosphaerella herpotricha. Taxonomy (NCBI): domain Eukaryota; kingdom Fungi; phylum Ascomycota; class Dothideomycetes; order Pleosporales; family Phaeosphaeriaceae; genus Ophiosphaerella; species Ophiosphaerella herpotricha. Next base: position 4,646 of record JALNQK010000333.1, read on the forward strand.
AGAAGCTAGCCGCCAGACGTTGCTTGTCATAGTAGCTGCGCGCGACCGTCCGTGCGATCGTCGACTTACCCGTGCCCGCCAGGCCGCGCAGCCAGAAGATGCATCGCTTGTCTTCTCCCTGCACCCAGCCGTGTATCTCGCGCAGGAGGTCGATGCGCGTGTTGGCAAGGCAGGGCGAGTCGTGCCGCCTTACGTACGAGTTGAAGGGCGCGTCTTCGGCCTGCGGTAGACGACCGAGGGTGTTCTCGAGCCCTAGTGTTGAGGTGTCTGCTTAGTGTCCCATTCTTATTGATAGCCTAAGAACCTTTGGTGGGGTGATACTGCAACGTACCAAAGTGGACGGAGCCGTTTATGGTGTGAGCCTGGAGACTGGAATGCGCGTTGCCAAAGGCTGTTGTAGAGGCCATGGCATCGCTACAGCAGAGTATGTATCAGCGGTAGTGTGTCTACGGTGATAGAATTTGCGGCGCAGTGTCTGTTGGCCCTCAGCCTGGTGGCCTTTCAGCCTGCAGCCTGACGACCTCGAGCAATCACTCGCGAGGTCCACGGCTGAGGGCCAAGCACGCATGCGCCTGATCGTTGGCTCGCTCGCCCCGCCAGCCTCGTCCATGTCGCAACGCATCTGATGCACTGTGTATACACGGCTCTATCCAGAAGTACCGTGCGTCATGACGGACAAAGACAAAGTCATTCGGCTGGGCACGTATCCTACCTTGCGAACGCAGGACGGGGTACTAACTCGAATGACCAGATATCACGGAAATCCATACATGCCAATATCAAGAAACAACATGGGATGCATTATTACAGGTCGGGGAAGCATCGGGCGTGCGAGCACATGACTGATTGGGCTATAGGACTCTCATACCGCGCAGGTTCAAGTCATGTCAGCCGCCGATGAAACAGCTCCGTTTGTGATCTGACACCAAATAGACTCGCGTCTGCCAACTCGTTCATGAACACTGCGCCAGGGCTCCAGGAGAGCCTTAGAAGCAAGCTGAAGCTTCCCCAGTCCTTTTTTGACAGGATGTATCTCCAATCAAACGGCTTTTGCGGATACGACGTCTGGCTCGATGGGAATGAAGAAGTGGAGTTTTATAGTACGTAGAACTGGCAAAGTGCAGAGATTCGTCGGAGTGTTGCTCATCAGGTCGCAGCGTACTGGTCTCGCTTCACCGTCAAGCAGACGTACGACAAGCTCCAGCCAAAAAGGACGTTCACACCACATGTCTCCAACCATCACTTCAGCCCCGGCAACTGGAATTGTGACATTGCAATACATGGACCACAGAGTACGCGGCACGGATGGGAATGGTACGAGATGGGGTTCTTCGCTTACTGGGCGCAGTCTGGACCGGTCACGCTCCTGTGCTTCGATCTGCCTGCGAAGTCGCAGTCGGATATCCAGTCAAAGTTTCGTTCGCAAGACGTCTCTCGTTCTTGTCCCTATGCCGTGTTTTCGCTCGTGTCGGATGCGCTGCTTCCATTGTACGATGATTCCGTCTGGGCAGTCAGAAACCACATTAGCCAGTGGGAAGCCGTAAGTCTCGTTCTGTGCACTTGCTGGCTGACGGCAGTGTGGCTCATTCGCGACAGAGGAGGTTACAAGAGGCCGACTACTTCCTTTTGCACGAGCTTGCGAGACACGGGGTGCATGTCAGCGAGACCCTCAACGTGGCTATACGGTCCCTTGACGCTATGCGGGACCATCACGCGAGGTTCCGTACAAACAACGACTTCGTCTGCGGCAACGATGGCTGCAGACGCTGGGACAAAGTCGGCAGTCGCTTTGAGTTTCAGCTCCGCTTTCTCCAGGGCTTACTTCAGCGGTCTGACGCCAACAATGCCCGAATCCAGAACGAGATCACTCTTGTAAGCCTAGTGTACGATGGGCAGTATGCAGTGGATGTCCAAGCTCATAGCATCAGGCTTTCAATGCGGCAGCCCAGCGAGACAGCAAGGTTCAGCTGCAGATAGGAGAAGAAGCGAAGAGAGAAGCCTCAGCAATGAAGACAATCGCTGTGGTCACGATGACCTTCTTACCAGCCACATTTGTTTCTGTGAGTTCCCCAGCCCAGGGACTGCATGTGGATTTTTGGCTAAGAAGACCTGCTGTACAGACTATCTTTGGAACCAACTTCTTCTCTTTCCAGCCTAACAGAGGCGTTGGACGATCATCCTTCGCTGTGTCTAGTCAGTTCTGGATATACTGGGCCCTCTCTGTTCCGATGACTGTTGCAACGCTTGCTTTGTGGTTCTGGTGGAGCAGTTGGGCTGAACATTTGAGGCTCTCCAGATCCAGATCCGGTGCTCTTCGTGCTAAAAACATTGCGCCATGAGAATAGGTGTTGGATATTCACGAAGCGATATATAGTTGAATTAATAGAGGATATCTTGAGGGACGAAGTGGAGTTCTGTTTTCGCGAAGTTGATCGGTCATCGTGACAAGGCTGAAATGCAGCCGAGTGCTGCTGCCTGAGCTCTCTTTTGACCGCCTGCACCCACCATTGCTCGCTACCACCCACTATCACCCACCGCCGTCCACCGCCGTACATTGCTTTCCTTCTCTAGCAGTTGTCAGTTGTCGCAAGAGCCGCTTGCCAATCTCAATGGCCAGGAACCAACAGTTCACCATAGGATGGATCTGCCCTCTCCCGCTAGAAAAAGAGGCTGCAAGGCTGGTGCTGGATGAAGAATACCCGCAAGACGAGGTTCAATACCAGAGTGCGTTCTATTTAGGCGGTCGAATCGGAAAACACAAGGTCGTCATTGGAGTGCAGCGAGGGATAGGACTTAGCCAAGCTGCCATCCTCGCCGAGAAGATGCGCACTGGATTCCCCAATATCAGATACTTTCTCTTGGTCGGAATTGCTGGCGGCGTGCCTCGCTACGGACCAGCTGGCGCGGCCTCGGAGATGGTGCTTGGGGACGTGGTTGTCAGCTCTCCACGAGGCAACCATGGCGGGGTATTGCAGTACGACAAGGGAGCGTGGGAGGGTCAGGGGCGACTGAACTTTCGCGGATACACTAACGGTGTTCCTGGCGACCTCATGGCCGCTGTCAATAACTTCCGTGCGGAAGGCCAGTCCAAGACGAACATCGCAGAAGTCTTGAAGCAGATGCGTCGCAAGCTCGACGAGAAGCGACAGCACCAGTATGACGATCCCGGCCCCATCCGCGACAGACTGTTCGAAGACGGATACGAGCACCAAGGCACTGAGCTTGACGACTGCAGAGTATGCTGCGACGCGGGCTACACCGTCTCGCGTTTTGATCGAGGAGACGGAGCTACCCGATTAGTTGACGAGCCGTCCGTCCATTTCGGCAACATTGCATCGAGCAATCAGCTGCAGATATCCGCCACCGAACGAAACAGAGTCCAACGAGAGCACGACGCTATCTGTTTTGAGATGGAAGCAGCAGGGGTGATGGACGAGTATCCGTGTGTAGTCGTTCGGGGCATCTGCGACTATGCAGATTCTCATAAGAACAAGGGCTGGCAGAACTACGCGGCAGCTACGGCGGCAGCGTACGCTAAGGGGCTGTTGGCTATGATCCCTGCGATAGACGCTACTAGTAGTGCGCAGCTTGCAGAACGGTCTTCACCTCAGCAATCCGCAAACACACAGAACATTACGTTCGGCAACAGTCAAGATAGCATTCAGGCCGGGAACATTCACGGCAATATACAGTTTGGACGACGTTGAGGTTTGGAACTTAGCTGGTAGCGGCTCAACGATAGAAATTGATGCCTGAGATATTGCTGTGCACAATCAGTCGAGATTCACGTTGAAACTACAAGCCATATAAAGCCACAACGAGGCTGGCGGGTCGACGACCAGGCGCATGCGTGCAGGCCGAAAGGCTACTAGGCTGAGCGCTAGCGGGCACTGCGCCGCAGACTCTATTACCTTAGACACACTAACGTAGTCCACAAGCGAGCCACCCCAACCAACTTTGCGCAGCTCGCTTGTAAACCACGTTAGAGTCTTTTGAGATGTTTTGCAACCACCAGGAGGATAATAACGCAATCTGGCCGCAGTTTTCTGTGAACTCCTTTCAGAAATGCTATACCGGTCTTTGTGGAGATTGCATACTAAGACAACTTATTTGACGTTGTTTATTATGAGGCTGCCTCGAAGACAGGCGGTCAATTAACTAATGCGGTTTCTTATTGGTCATCGGGGGCGGTAACGATTTTCACAGGCGCCTAAGAACGTCCCGAGTTGAGTATATGATGTGTCTCGAGCAACCCATTTGCGCCTCACTATCGGATTAAACCTTTCGTCATCTTCTTTCCTGGCTGCTTTTCTGGCTTTCATCCCCAACGCTACTGTGCGAACGGTCAACGCATAAGACGCTAACGCTACACACCCCTCAACACTCTATTGGTATGACTGTTTACCAGGCAAGAGTATGGAACGTAAACGGACCAGAGGTGAGGTTCTACGATATCGCCTGTTGATATTGCGCGGCCTGACCAAACTTTGGCTTCACAGTTACGCCCGAAAACTACATGCGAGCAATAATATCTCTCTCAAAAAGGTGTTTCAGCACATCTGCCTTCCTCGGGAACAATTATGTCGATATGGGAGATTGGATACTGCAGGATCATAGTCTTCTCAATAACCCAAAAGAAGGACAAGCCACCCCGTTCACTTCAGGTTCAGGAGAAGCTCACGACCTCGTTGTCGTATACAATAGTGGGGAAGGGAAGTGGGATGTGCAGAAATATAGTCAAGAAGAACGTGAAACATTCTATGCTGCTACTATGGTTCCCGAGTCAGGTCCCGGGCAACTGGTCTTCATTCGGGGTTTCATCTCGCCGCCGTGGGTGCCGACCATTGGGAGCAAATATAACATTGATCCAGAATCCTTTAGGCAACACATGGAATACCTTCCGGCGAGCGTTGGCCGGCATGCATACAGTTTTCCATCACTCGCCAGCTCGTCAAATAATATATTCCGGCTTTGTGTAAGCACACTTCTTTATCGCGATGGTTTTGGTGGACAGGATCTTCGGTCGCAGCGGTCACGTCAATCAACTGAACTTGGGATATACCACACACAACAGCTTGGATCTACTAAAGTCCGTTGCGGGGATTCGTTGGTGCGCGAATACTCTACTCTATGCTCGTGCTTCCCTGTGATTGAGCAATGGATATCGCTTTGTGTCACAAGGACAGACAAGGGCTGGGCCGGTAAGAGATCTTACCATATGGCAAGAGAGATTTTGCTGACACGGAGTCCAGTCGTTGTTTGGATGGACCATGGTAGACCCTTGGAGAGTCACCTCCCGGACCGTGGACAAGTCACATTGAGTCCAAGGCTACAGCGCTACCAATAATCCAATATCATCACAAGGTGGCATTTAGGACTACCACTAACCGTTTGGATCTGCATGCTAGCTCTTCGATGGAGATTCAGCAGAGCACGGCCATTCTTCCCTTCAATTCATTGATCGGGATCGTCGATCTGTCCCGTCGCGCGGCTCAAGATCCACTGTCCATGTGTATCCCGTTGTTTGCGTATGCTGCCTTCTCAGAAGTTCAGTTCCTGAATCTTATGGAGTCCAGGATTCGAATGCAGATCGACGCAATAGCCAGGGGAATTTCCGCCGACGCACTGGGAACCTTCCAATACTTTTCTAATATCCTGGATAGGCATGCCCTTCAACTGACTGATAGCATTCGCGCAATTTGCAAATTGATTGATCAAAGTAATTAGGGGCCCAATGGTGTTAGAGCGGAATGCCCTATGCCTAGAAGCGGAATGCCGCGGCAGACGCCACAGACCGGGACAACCAGAAACATTGGGTCGAGTAGTTCCAAAAATGCTTTTACGGTAAAGGCTCTTTGGGAAGGCTTTGAGCAACTTCATGATCGCTGCTTCGAACTTTCGAGACTGTGCACTCAGGGCATAAATCTAGCGATGAACAACGCTACGATCGAAGAGTCTCGGAAGGTGGTTGAGCAATCTGAACGGCTCAAAAAGCTGACTCTGCTGGCAACATTTTTCATTCCTCTCACCTTCTGCATAAGCTTGTTTGGAATGAACATTGGCCTCCTTGGACAGAGCGGTGTACGATTTTGGTGGTTCTTTGTTCTATGCGTTCCAATAACTTTGTCTGCCTACATACTTTATCTGTGGGATTTCAAGTTTCTGAAGCAGCGTTGGGATAGATTCTGGAAAGGGTGTCGCTGTGTGAGGCGGGACAAAACTGTTGGGGGAATCGGAAAAGGATCCAAATTACAATGTTTGATCACATTTTTTCTACGCATCTCCATGATTGAATCTATTCCCAACGGTCGTACTACATGTGATAGCTCGTTTAGCACAGAGAGGTGCAGACCTGGATGGCACTGCCTCTGTCCCAGAGGCTTGTAGAAGGTGTAGGCATCAGTGCAGCATGCCCCTCACCTAAGCGCTGCGCCCCGCATTGCTAATCTTCAAATAACTTGCCATCAACCGCCCAACAACAGCCCAACTGAGTCAATATTATTTCTTTTTTATCTTGGGACATTACGCCCCTCACTGACCTGCATCGATGGCGACAGCGGCGAACTTTACGGCCACTGGCCATCTTCAAGTCTTGCGGAATCCGGTCAACACCTCCCAGGAGGGCGTCGAGTGAGATAGAACCTTATCCAAGTCTCAGCTCAGTTCTATCACTTACATTCAAGCTCAGCATTGTTCTCGTTCCTGGTACCGGAACCATTTCACCAGAAAACTGGTCGTTTGCTGACCGAAATTGGCTCGCCACCCTCCCCGGGTCCGGCTCTGGGGCGCGCCTGTTGGCATATGGATACCCTTCGCCATTTGCAGACACCAAGTTCTCTTGGGAGTCAATTCTAATACTGGGTTATGATTTTCTCCAATGCCTGGGCGATGCACGATCGAAATTAGACGCACAACTTGTAGGTTGCTAAGCCTAGGCCCTTCCATTCCTCAACTACCGCTAAATTTGCTGATGTCCCTCATCCAGACCGACAGCAAGCCAATGGTAGTAGTCTGCCATAGCTTGGGAGGAATTATAGTCAAGCAAGCTCTGTGCATCGCTAACCGACAGTTCCATCGATATGCACCAATCGTCAACGCTGTGGCCGGCATCATCTTCCTAAGCACTCCACACCGCTATGGTGACAAAACCACTTGCTTCGAACATTTCCGTGGCATCTTGGAAGCAACAAAAGGCAGGGTCCCAAAAGTTACAAACGCCGTTATCGAGGGAGAAGGTGCCATTTTGCTCGATCTTGCAGACAGGTTCGAAGGGATCTCGCTTCGCACGCCTATGCTATCCACCTATGAACTGAGAGAGTCTAGAATCAGTCCCACCTCCTTAATTCCAAAGTACCAACAAGTCAGTGTTGAGTCCTAGGTCAAGTTTCGACACTAATCTAGGCTTCTAGTTGGTCGACCGTGAAGCTTGCTCAACTCATGCCCCAATGGAAACAGTCGTTGGCCTAAATCTTGACCATCACAATGCATGTATTTTTACTAAAAGCGTTGGAGGTGAAGGCTTACGGGAGCTGAACGAGTTCATTCACAAGGTCCTGGTAGATGCCGTGCAGATTGTTGCACTTCGGCTGAGAGAACGTAGGTTAAGATGGCCTTGGCAAGCTACGGTACGGCGCTAATGATTCAAGAGGACTATCAGTACGCAACAATGAGCGCTTATTCGCCTACGATGAGCGAGACACCACTTCAAGGTGGGCTTGAGATCCACGATTTACCATCTCACAAAACTGACGGCGGACAGTCGAGCAACTGGAGCATTCTGAACAACCTTCCAAAACAGCAACGGAATGGCCTTCGAATGGAGCGACGGAAGGAACTACACCTTCGGGATTTGAGCTGATTTACCCTGCAGCCCCGAACGCCGAACCGAGAAAACCTGTCCATCTACCTTGTGTGCTACTCAACACACATCCGAAGAATGAGAATTTCTGCGGCCGCGAAGACGTTTTAGAACGTCTTGCGGCCGAGCTCTTACCTTCGGAGAGCGTAGTGACAGCATCAGGTACAGCTCTACAGCAATTTGCCCTTTGTGGATTTGGGGGGGTTGGGAAGACCGAAATAGCCCGCGAATTCTGCCGGCGTCATAAAGCTGCTTTTGATGCAGTGTTTTGGGTAATGGCAGACGAGATTGCGAAGCTCGACCACCACTACCAACAAATATCGTTAGCATTAGGACTCGAAGAGTCATCTGAATGTAAGAGTCAGGTTGTCAGTAGAGAAGTTGTAAAAGGATGGCTGTCCAATCCTCAAAAGTACCTATCGGGGTCCGATGAGCTTGGTCAGCCTGGCCAAGCGAGGTCGGAAGCGACCTGGCTGCTTGTGTTCGACAACGCAGACGATCTAATGATACTGGCGGACTACTGGCCTCAGGGCAGTGGATCAATTCTTATCACTAGCCGTGATCCATTGGCTAAATGCATGTTTACAGGAAGGACATCAGGATTAGATCTTGGACCATTGACACCGCAAGACAGTTTGTCGCTGCTCAACCATCTCACTACCGTGTCTGGCGATTCCGAAGACAAAACTGCACAGAAAATCTCTGAAGCATTAGGTGGCGTTCCTTTGGCCATCTCGCAGATGGCAGGAATCATTCGTCGACAGGATCTGACCTTGTCTGAGTTCTTTGAGCTGTATACAGATCACGAAGAGCACATCAATCTTTATGAGACAAAGTTCGATACGAACTTGGTAGCATATCCTCACTCTTTGTCCACCGTTTGGGCGTTTGAGAAGCTAAACCTTCATGCGCGGCAGCTTTTGGAGCTGATCTCGTTTCTTGACCCAGATTTCATTGGAGAAGACCTGTTGATGGAAGCATCAGTGGTGCTACTTTCTGATGGCACGCAGTTTAAGAAGAGTATGTACATCGAGGCTCGGAATGATCTCCTACAGTCATCTCTTGTTCAAAGAGACAAGCACAGGCAGCAGTTATCGGTCCATCGCATCGTACAGGACGTGATCATAACAACAATGGACAAGGCGAAGAAACGATCCATGTTCGATCTGATCGTACGAACTCTCTGGGCAGATTGGCCATCGGCTATGCCAAAACCATCGAAAGAGCCAGAATTGCCTCAGCCCAAATCAAGTAGTGGCAGATTGCATGTCGGGAGATGGCCTGCTTGTGCGGCAATTTACCCCCATGTTCTGAGAATACACCAACTCTGGCCAGCGATATCAGATCTACCAGAAGGCACTAAGTTGCATTTTGCAAAGCTGTTGAATGAGGCTGCATGGTACGTCTACGGTCTGCAAGCTCTTACTTCACTGTTACACTAACCTGGCTAGGTATCAGAAAGAACGCGGCAGAACAAAAGATTTTGATGGGTTCTTCGAGACCGCTCGCAGCATCTGCGAGTCCTCCACACACCCAGATCGAGACTCCCTGCTCGCAGACATATATTTCTGCTTAGGAGCTATCTCCATGGACGCAAGCGACTTTGATAAGAGTCGCATTTATAAAGAGTTGTCATTGGCTCTAGTTTCCAACATTTGCAGAGAGTTAGGAACTGCTGATGAAAGATTATATCTTGCATACGCAGAGCGAGGCATCTCACGCATCCAGGACAGACGGTACGAGGAAGGCGAAGCCGATCTCAAGGAAGCGGTGCGGATTCGTAAAGCTCTTAGCAACTACGTCCCCCGGTCTAGCGAGGCCAACCTGAGCTGGGCCCTTCTGGCACAAGGAAAGCTGGATGAGTGCGATAAGCTTCTTTCGGAAACTCTAGCGGGCAGAGAAAAGGCGTTGGGCAAAGATGACAGGGAGTCTGTAAGGACAGGTCTGGTTCTGTACGCACTTGGCAACCTTCGTGCTGTGCAAAATCGGTTGGATGAGAGTTTTGAATATCATCAGCGAGCAATGCGCCATATGCGCGCGACGGTGGGTGAGCGAGATTTCTACACTGCCAATGTCGCTCACAAGGTTGCCGAGCACTTCTTTCGCTTGGGTCGGAGCGAAGAGTCGATGTAAGTGTTGCCATTCGAACAGCGTATCTAGGAGTTGCTCTGACCTTCATTCAGTAACATGGCCAATGGAGCACTGGACATCTGGTCTGTTGATCCAAGTGCACACAAGAACGAGATTGCTCGCACAACCTTCTTAAAGGGTCGTCTGTTTGAGGCAATAGGTAAAGTTCAAAAGGCCTCCGTTGCTTTCAGAGTCGCATGTCGCCTGAGAAAGGAAATAACCCAGGAGGATCGAGATATGAACGACTTGACCATGGAAGATTTTGACGAGATCGTTGCTTTTTGGGCTCGGTGATAAAGAACTTCGTTCCAGAGCGTACATTGCAGAATTTCTATGCCATATTTTCTATAGTCGAAGTTTTCCAGACTCGGGATACTTTCAGCCCAACCGTCATCAACTTCTCCTAACTGCCAGTCGTCCCCAAGTTCATTCATTCCCATTCTCCCAGCCAACACGAGCTTTTGTTTGTCTCCATACTCAGCCGCCACATCTCGATGCGGGACCCAAACAACCCTCATTCCTGCTCGTCTTCCGGCCTCTACTCCCGCTACACTATCTTCAAAGACCAAACATTCCCCAGGCATGATGGCCTTTTCCCCTGCGTCAGCCGCCAGGTTCAATGACTGCAACGCAAGTAGATATATGTCAGGCGCCGGCTTCCCTCGACCCTGTCCTAGTCGTGCGTCATCGCCCAGAATCCGCTGGTCGGGCTGGAAGTAATCTAGCAATTGCTTCGTCTCCGGTCTCGATGTTTTCAATCTGTAACTATGGCTCTTACTACTAGATGCCAATGCTAGCTTGATCCTGTCTCCTGAGGAATTCTGTGCATGGCTAAGATCAGACAGAAGCTTGTCCGCACCAGGCAATGGCTCGCAGCTCTGGAATTGAAGTTGCATTTGTTCCTTCAATTCTCGAGCGAATTTCTCACGAGGAATAGGTAGCTTGGCCCAATCGTGAAATACGTCGCCATTTGTTGAGTCCGGGACGCCCATAAGCTGGACTCGAATCGACCGAGTAAAGACAGGCCTACCATACTTTTCAAGAAGTCGGTTCGTGCAAAGCGTAATCATATCTTCAGAGTTGATGAGAAGCCCATCCATATCGAAAATACAGGCCCGAATTGATGGAAAACTCGTAGCGGATCCACCAGCCTTGGGTGGCTGCTCGACTGTCCTTGTGTCAATATTAGAAATGCATGGGGCTTAGGACCAGATACAGTCATCTCTATTGAGGGAGCTCACTCTGATCTAGACAGGGCCATGTTGTCACAAGAGGTCAAAGCTCTCTTATATTCAAGATGTTGAGGCGGAAGAAGCTGAGCTCGTTGCAAGCGCGGGGTATTCAATCACGTAACTACAAAAAGCGGGGCTGCGCTCACCGCTCTGACCGTCACATGAGTGCTCTGCTGCGACAATTTTTTTTAAAAAAAAGTTTAATATTAGTAGAAATATTTAAGTGGCCAGCCACGCACCCTAACTTTGACTTTCATTTTTTTTTTGCCTCACACTCGCTGCGCTGTGCTGCGCTGCCTAGATTTTCTTGAGGTGCGTCTCTAAGTGAATCGACGCACTGTGTCGCGAGACAGGCTGGTGGTCCGGTCCTTCGGTATCCCTGCTTCGTTTGCGAAGCTGTGGTTGGCGTATCACGAGTAACAGCCTTTCCCCCGCCACCAACACACCGGACTGTGTTGAACATACGCCACGAACTCGGGCAAGCTGTCGAATTGTTTCATCAATGCCATTAAACGACCCTTTTGCGATATAGTAGTATGTATGCAGTAGTTGAGAAGAGCGCTTGATGAAGACGTAGCCTATCAGGAAAGATCAATTTGCAGCCAACCACATGTTATGCCGTTCTTACCCGATACTCCAGGACTGTCTCGTGGCTCCGAACCAGACGTCTACTTCGCTCTTCCGTCTCCATTATCAGCTTATCAGGTTTCCAGACCTCCCTCACAAGCAAGATAATCTATAATGTTGTGATGGCCAGCATGTCTGGCCCACGCTAACGGAGTGGGGAATGCTGGATTGTCGCAACGAGCATTGACGTCTGCGCGAGCTTTCTCAACGAGAAAACGAATGACTGGCATGCGGCCATAGAAAACTGCAAAATGCAAAGGCGTCGAGTCGTTAATGTCGCGAGCATTGACATATTTTCCCGCCCTGATCAAGATCTTGCATTCGCTGAGGTTTCCAAGTTTGGCCGCCTTGTGAAGCTCCAACTGGTCATCATGCGCAGTCACAACTTCCAGGAGTGTGTACGAAACTTGAAAAGGTATCTTGATAGGACTTGGAAGCGGAATTTGCATGAGAATATCAGCGCCAAAATCAGGGGTTGCTTTAATCAAATCCTGGAAAGCATCTACATCACTCTCGCGGAGCTGATAAATGTGCTCCAGAGATAATTCTACAGCCGCCTTTCTTAGACGGTCGTTTCGAGAAGCGAAGACGAATATCGCCTCAATGATGCCGGACAGTTCACCCAAGTTCCATAGAGCGAGCCAATTCTCGCGCGCAAGAGATATAAAGCTCTTTAGCATGTCTTCTCTCAGCATCGGGGCATCGTATTTGTCGGCCACAGTATATACGTTAACGATGTGCTTGAGCTTTGCAGACAGCTCATTCGTTTTCGGAATCGAGGATCTGCCCGTTTCGTATGGTGACATCGGGTCTAAATCGTAGAAATGACGCAGCATCCCTTCAACTGCTTGAGGGTCGTCATTGTAGAGCTGGAGGGAAGATTGCGAGGCTTCCTGGAGCCAAGCATTTAGCAAATACACCAACATTCGATACTACAACACACCAGGAAGCCACCTCGGAAGGCGTTGGCAAACCACTTCGAGTGGATGCACAGAACTACTTTGTGTGCTTTTATATCACGACCGTTGAGGCGAACCGTGAGGTCGGAGAACGTATCGGAATCGAAGAAGCTAAGCAGTATTAGCGAGACGGCTTTGAACTACGAAGGTGTTAGTATAGAATGGCTTCTTTTGTATGTCTGACCTATGCAGTCTCTGCACAGCTTCAAGCTCTGCATTGTGGTGATCACCGTTCATAGCTTGGTTATGTGATCGTTTTCGAGCCTTCGTCGCAACAAAGTAGAGCCCGTCGCAAGGTAAGTGTAGGTGACGTGTCTAAGGCAGGATCCCACATCTGGCAGGTTTAAGATGTAAGTGCGGCCTGCACCAACCATAGACACGTAGGCTGCTGAGGGGGCGCGGACGGGGGAGAAGGTAGTCACCAGGCAATTGCAGGCAGGGCGGGGTAGCGCGAAGAGCCTGAACAAGTATTCGTTTGCGCCACAACTGAGCACGTTAATGCAAGCTACAAGGGGCGTGCAAGAACGGGTTTCACTTTGCAGCTCCGTTTCTGTTTACTATCATGGGACTACCCCGCGTGGCGGGGCCGAGAAGATGTCCGGAACGGAAATTCTTAGGCACCGTGTGGCGCAGTTTAAGTGCCCCGCTTTGCAGCTTGCGAGTTCTTGAAAAATTTCGGAAACACACATGGCATGGCACTCTAATCTAGCAACGACCTAGTTTTGTTTATGGCGTTAACAGCCTTTTCGCTGGAGGCTGCTGTGAAGTCCCTCAATGAAGAGGGGTTCGTGGATTTGAATGACCTAGCAGTGGGAGACCTTGTCTCGGAGATGGAGCAGAAGGGCTTCGCCTTCTTGTCACTATATGATCTTGACTATTGCAAGCAATACGTCCTTGAAGATACTTGTTTTGGGAGCACTCTCGGCCTTGATGTTGATCAAAGTGGGGTTGGCGCCGTAACGGATTGTAACAGGGGTAAAGCAGCATAGAGCTAAATTTACGCGAAAAGCTATCACGTAGTAATATAATAACAGTTTTCCTAGACTTCTAGTCTACTAAAACCAATTCCTATATAGTGCGCCTAGTATTGCTACCTTTACTCCTATTAGATTTTAATATCAAACTTAATAACTATATACAATACTAATATAATAATATTAAAGTTAACTCGAGTTAAGTAGATTAAATTAATTAATTGTATTTTCTAGGAATATTATAGAGGGCCCCTTTTATACCTTATCTTAAGCTTCTATTATATTAATAGGACAATTACTATAATAGCCCTATTTTACGTATTGTATAAAATTACCTTTATATTAAGGGTAGCTAGAAGGTAATAGTACTTGCTATAGGCTATAGAAGATAGTAAAGGGATAATAGTAATTCAAGTAGAATTCTTAAGAAAGTAAATAATACTTACTTAACTCTATACGTAAGTATAGAGCCTCTTATACGCCAGCGCAGCAGACTAGCCCTATACTAATAGTACACTAACCTTGCACTAGAGCGCACTAGCCCTACTCTAGGCTAAGGACTATAACTATAATATATCTAGGGTATTACAAGATCTTAGGGGTCTTATAACCTTATTATAGAGCCTCCCCCTCTAGCTAGTATCTTTACTAGCCTTAAATTACAACTTTAATAAAAACCCTAAACCTTTATAGGAGAAAAGGGAAAAGAGTATTTATATATATATTGCACTACTTATACGCGTTATATACGTATTATTATTATTATACTTATATATAATTCTTTTATTTACTTAATAACAAGTAAAAGATTATAACTTAAACAATAACGTTATATTTTATTTACAATAGGCAAGAATATTATAGCCTAGTAACTAGTATAGTCTATATAGTAATAATATTTTCTATATAGTTATATTACTCTATCTCTTTATAACTACAGCACAATTAAAATATATACTTAGCTCGTAATTAATACTTGTCTAACAACTAACAATATTATTATAGTCTTCTATCTACGCCCTAAGTTTATTAAGAAGAGTAATATTTGTTACGCTACGCCTTTTACTTAGAGCGCAACTACTCTACGCGCTAACTAGGTTGCGCTTTACGCTACTTACCTATACTACGCTTAGAATATTTACTAGTAGAAGGTTATCTACAATAAGCTAGAAGAAAGGTACTATAAGTACTACTTAGATAATAACTAAAGTAGTTATACCTTAGTAGGTTTCTTTAGGGATATACTTTGTATGTGCGCTTTAGCTAATATTAATAGGTACTAGTAATATTTAACAGACGCGTTAATTATATCTACTAGCTCTATAACTTGTACAATACTACTATTACTACTACCCTAGCCCCTAAGACTAACGCTAAGGTCTACTATATAGGTATTAAGCTTACGCGTACCTAGTATACTTTTAACTTAGAGCTTTTAAACTACTACTACCTTACTACTTATAGTAGTACCCCTATAGGGGTTGCTACTTAAATTCCTACTATAACTCCTTAGTTCCTAGAGTTAATCTTATTAGAGTAGAAGAACTTAGTATCTATCCTTTAGGAGATTTTAGGCTATCTATATTTTATAGTATATCTATTTCTATTACGCGTATATAGTATATACTAACTACTTTTTAGGCTATCTATACTTAGGTTCCTACTAAAGGTAGTAATAATAATAATAATA
>JALNQK010000334.1:0-20067 GCA_028458525.1 Ophiosphaerella herpotricha
GTGTTTGTGTGTCGTTTTGGTTCTTGTTTGTTTGTTTGTTGTTTTTTTTTTGGGGGGGGGGTTGTGTGGGGGGGGGGGGGGGGGGGGGGGGGGGGGGGGGGGGGGGGGGGGGGGGGGGTTTGTTGGGAGCGCGCGTTCCGTGGTTTGGGGGGGTGGGTGCTGCATGCTCTAGGGCAACCGTTCCTGCTGTGAATGGCGTAGAAACGACAACGCGTCTACGTAGGTGATGGAGGGGGGGAAGGGGGGGGGGCACGAGCGAGCCATGTGGGTGTGAGAAAAAGAGATGGAGCTGGGTGGGGGGTTTGGGGATGTGCTGTATGGGTTGCGAACAAAAGGGCTTGCAAGCTTGTAAAAAAAAAAACACAGATAGACCATTTTTTGCACGGCGAAACAAAATTACCTACCTGCTGCGGTTCTACTTCTCCGATGCACATGCCCTGCATTCTCCCGCCCCTCCCCTCGTCACCGCGCATTCCGCCGCTTACTTGCCCTGCACCCGCTCAGCCGCGCTATTCTCGGCGCTTAGTCAGCTCGGGTGCACGCATATGCGCGCAAGCTCTGTGGCAGTGTACATATGCATGCGATCCGTGGTTGCGCGGGCGGTCCAGAGCAGGCCGCAAGCGGTGAGGACCGTCTGCCTAGGCTGGCGGAGGAGGAGGAATGAGGTACGGGTGGGTCGGAGGGAAAGAGTGGGTCTGGGGAAAAAGAGGAATTGGGGGACGGTCGGGAAGCCGCCTTACCGCTGCAAACGAGCGGAGCGGAGGGTATTCCGAGGCATGGGGCTGAGGGCTGCGTTTCAGGAGTCGCGAGGTGTCACGTGCGTTTCGATTTGAGTTGGGAGAAGCCGATGCGTAGTGACATGGCTGGGGATATACATACGGCACGCTGCCCCAGTGGATGGCGGTCGACAGGGAGGACTGGTAGTAGATGCGGGCGCCAAGCGGCGACTGAGGAGAGGCGGCCTGGGCCGGCGATGAAGAAGGCGAGATACAGACGTGCTAGTTGCGTCAGGACAATGGATGTTGAGACGGGAACCGAGGGGCCTGGCGCGGTGGGTGCGTGGGCCAGAGCCAGGTAGGTGGGCTGCAGGAAAAAGGCAGCGATGGCGCCTGTTAGGATGGATGCAGGCCCGACCCGAAGAAAGAGGCGGCGGTAGAGGGATGGTATGTGGACGGTTGTCGTTGGTGCCATTGCGAGGGCATGTGGTGCGCGGCCGGGGTGTACAGGTTGTGAGTGGTGCAGGACGGTGACTCTGAGGAGTGACGCTGAGGGAGTGACGCTGGGGGGTGGGCGGTGAAGGTGTAGCGAGGAGGAGGCAGTTTGCAGCAGGTCAGGCAGGCCAGGCAGGTCAAGAGCTCAACAGCTCCAGCAAGCAACACCCCAGCAATGTCTAATAGGCACACTCTACACCCAGATGGAATGTTCGGCGAGAACGCACTCGGCACGGACAGGCGAGGGGCGCCGGGGTGTTTTTGGCGTGTGCGTGTGTGCTGTGTGGCGGCACTAAGGCACTACAGATGGCGACGCCGCTGTGCAGCCCATGCAACCCATGCAACGCGCCCCCTGCGCTCGCCTGGGCCCTTGTCCTGGTCGTCTTAATAAGGCTTGGGCGACAAGCCAGATTCTGTCACAGCCATCCCGTTTCGTGCCAGTCACTCCCTCCCAAAAGTTGTTCCTTCACACCTCGACCGCTCTGCCGCCGCAACAACCACCACTGCTACCGCCGCCGGCCCTTCTGCACACGCTCGCGCCTCGCTCTGCTGTCCCCACACGGCCTTTGCTGCTGCTGTGCACGTTCGTTTCCGCATTGCCTGCATAATCCTCACGCTCCTTGATACTTGGTTTCGCTCCCTGTTTCGGTTTCGGCCCTACGACGATTCTCGACAACGCCCCCAATGCATCGTAGATCCTCCATCCTGTCGTATCGACCTAAGACCTCCTCTGCCGCCGACGACGAGAGCAGCTGCAGCCGCATCGCTCCGCCGCGAGAACATACCATGAAGCGGACCGCTTCGCAGACCTTCACCCACACCCACGAGATGACCATGCGGGAGGCGTCGGCGCTGGACGCCGTCGACGAAGCCTCCTTTGGCGTGGCCTCGCACCACGCACACTCCAGCTCGTTTTCGCGCGCCTTCAACACCGTCACCGGCTCCTTCACCCGCCAGAAGACGCGCCGCCGCCTGTCATCCTTCTCCGCGGCCACCCCGTCAGCGCCGCGCCGGAGAGGCTCTATCCAAAGCTTCGCCGAGCCCCCGCCCGCCAGCAACTCGGCCGCCAAGACAAGCATCGAACAGCAGCACCAGTGCCTGCACCACCAGGACTCAGGCATGCCCAATGCACCCGCACACCCCCCATTATCCAAGGCCTTCTCGCTCAAGCGCTTCAGCAGCATGCGGCGGCGGCCGATTCCTACGTTTGGTGCCGCGGGAGAGGCGCCGCCGCCCGCCCTCTTTTCTACTCCCCAGCCCTTCTGTCCCTCTGGGCACTCGCTGCCGGGAATACCGGGGGCAGCCGCGAGGCAGGCCGCGGCAGCTGCCAACCAGGACCGCCAGAACCAATTGCGGCGCGAGCAGGAACACCAGCACCAGGAAACACATCGCTTCCTCAATGGCCTCAACAACACCATCACCCGTGACCACGACCTCAAGGACAATGAGAGCGGTGTTGATATGACGTGTGCCTCGGACATTGTTCGTCCCGATAGCGAGATCGAGAAGAAGATGAGTATGTCTTGCGTATTTGCTCCCGTGGCGTGAGATATGCATGCTGACCGTGCCAGTCGATCCCTTTGAGCGCCTCCCTGCCGAGCTCGCCACGTCTGTGCTGTCCAACCTTGACGCTGCATCCCTTGCCAGCGCCGAGTGCGTGTCACGTGGCTGGAAGAAGCTTGCCTCGTCGCCCCATGTCTGGCGAAATGTCTTCCTGCGCAAGTACGAGCCAGAGGTCCATGTCTCGCCCGCGCCTATACAGATGGGCGGCCCAGGCATTGGCCCAAAGTTTAATGGACAGCCCGCGCCAGGCCAGCCGTGGAAGAAGATGTACGGTGCTAGGGCCGAGATCAACAGGCGGTGGAAGGCTGGCAATCCTGCAGCCATCTACCTCAATGGACACACCGATAGTGTGTACTGCTGCCAGTTCGACGAGACCAAGGCTATTACCGGGTCGCGTGACCGAACCATTCGTGTCTGGGATCTCAAGACATACAAGTGCCTCAAGGTGTACGGTGGGCCAAACCACCGCCCTGTTATCAATACGCCACCGGCCATGGAGGAGCGCCCGGAGCGTGTCACCAGCAATCCCTCCATGAATGGAACATGGAGTGGCAACCAAATTTACTGTGTGCCTTCAGACTACCATGACGCCTCCATTCTGTGCCTACAATACGACAATGAAATCATGGTGACTGGTTCGTCGGATTACACCTGCATTGTTTGGGACATTACTGGTGATGAATTTGTCCCGATGCACCGTCTGCGTGGCCACGAAGCCGGTGTACTCGATGTATGTTTAGACGACAAATACATCATCTCCTGCTCCAAGGACGCTATGATCAAAGTCTGGGACCGCAAATCCGGTACCTGCATCCGCACGCTCAAGGGCCACCGCGGTCCCGTCAACGCCGTGCAGCTGCGAGGCAACTTCCTCGTCTCCGCTAGCGGCGATGGCGTAGCCAAGCTCTGGAACCTGGAAACCGGCGTCTCCATCAAAGACTTCCCCTCGGAGGACCGTGGCCTCGCCGCCGTCGAGTTCTCAGACGATGCCAAGTATGTCCTCGCTGGCGGCAACGACCATGTAGTCTACAAGTTTGATGCGTCCACTGGCAACCTCGTGCACTCCCGCGTCAAGCACGATGGTCTCGTGCGCTCCCTTTTCCTCGACGCGTTTAACGGCCGCATCATCTCCGGCTCGTATGACCAAAGCATCCAGGTCTCCGACTACGACTCCGGCACCCCCTTTGCTACCTACAAAAACTGGACCACGAGCTGGATTCTCTCTGCGAAAAGCGACTATCGTCGCGTCGTGGCCACGAGCCAGGATGGCCGCACGCTTATCCTCGATTTTGGGTATGCGGTGCCGGGCGCCGAGTCCCTCATCAGCATCTAAGCACGCTTCTTTTTATGTATTGTCCTCAATGTGCATTCTTTGCTCGGTTTTCTTTTTTCTCTTTTTTTTTTGGGTTAATCCTTATGCATAGCGGTTTAGCATCATCGGGCGTTCCTTGCCGACTTTTTTTTCCTTGCGTTCGTTTACTTTACTCGGAGTGTCTTTAGTGTGCTATAGATTCTAGCTACGTTTTGGTTGCGTGCGTGAGACATTATAGACTTGGGAGGCGCGCGCGGGTAGTGCTAGTGTTTAGTTCTGGGTAATTGGAGAGGGCAAAATGATTGGATATGGAGGTGTGTTTTTGTTCAAGCTCGTGTTGTCTTGGTCTCGTGATGCCTGCACTCTTTCGCGCTCCCCGCCTGCCATGTTTGATATATATATTTTCAGCATCGCGTCTCCACCCCCCGCCGGCTCACACACAAGTACTTTACCCCCTTGTACGGCGTCACTGCGCTCCCCATGCCACTCGACCGCTTTGCGTCCACGGCCAAACTCTCCACCCGCACCCCACTCGCCACCCACCCTTTGACGCCAAAACTGACGCTCGCGCCCCCCGGCATGAGCCCGCGGTTCGCCTTGCGCGCAGCCGCGTCCGCATCCTTGGTATCCCCCGCGCCAAACGCCGCGCTCTCGTCGGCGTCGCTTTCGCGCCCAACAAGGGTGCCCCGCAGCGTAGTCGCGATGCCCGCGGTGCCCCGGTCCTGCGCGAGGAGCGCCGCGACGTCGCGCGCATTGAGCCGCCATTCGATGGCGTGCTCAGCCGGGTC
Organism: Ophiosphaerella herpotricha; assembly: GCA_028458525.1. Lineage (NCBI taxonomy): Eukaryota > Fungi > Ascomycota > Dothideomycetes > Pleosporales > Phaeosphaeriaceae > Ophiosphaerella > Ophiosphaerella herpotricha. The sequence goes on from JALNQK010000334.1 coordinate 4,875, forward strand.
GAAGGACGCGTCGCCGGATTTGACGCGCAGGTCGGCGACGCTAGACACGGCGTGTGGCAGCGGGATGTGGACCGCGAGCTCGTCTATTGCTGGAGGCTGTGGGCGCACGCCAGGCTTTGCACCAGCCGAGTTGGACTTGCCTGCAAAGCGCGGATTGAGCAGGAGAGTGGCCACGAAGTCTGCGCCGAGGGGGCCCTGGCTGGGAAGTATGGATATGGTGGCTGGGATGGCGAGTTTGGGCGCGGGAGATGTGGGCGTGAAGGACGAGAGGGCCGAGGGGCCAAGCAGATCGACTTCGTAGGCGGCGAGCACGAAGCGGCCGTCGGGCGGCACAAAGGAGAGTTCGCCGGGCCGGTCCTTCCAGCGGTTGAGGCGCACGCACGGGTGGAAGACAGGGAGGGCCAGCGCGTTGTGGATGCCGCCGGGGCACGCGAGGTGGAGGAGGAGGTCGGGGACGCCCGAGACTTTGGCGGTGAAGGCGATGGTGCCGTTGGCGGTGGCGGAGAGTGCGCGGCCGGACGGCGAGAGCACAACGTGCAGCGTTTCGACAATGTCGACGTACATCTCGTTGGAGGTGTGGCGGACGTTGGCGCGCCGCCAGGGCACGGCGGAGGTCGGTTGGGCAGAGTTGATGGGACCTAGGCGCGGGCTAGGACGTGAGGCCAGAGAAAAAGGCGTGGCAGACGGCGCGAGGGAGCTGGGTGTAGAGCTAGGCAGACCCACGCCTCCCAGCAAGCTCTTCATGAAATTCGGCGCGTCGACGACGTCTCGCAGCGCATTTGGCTCGGTGCAGGCTATGATTCCCCCGTCGACCATCTCGTTGAGCAATTGGGCCACAACATCGTAGTTGGCTTCTATCCGGCTTGCCAGCAGCGGCGAGCCCAGAAAGTCTTCCAGCACATCGGCCACGCGGTGCAGAAACTCGAGGACCTGCAGCGGCTCGGTATCGGACGAGCAGGGGCACAGGAAGAGCAGCTGGTCCTGGACGATAGAGTAGAGCAAGGTGGCCGGATTGGTGTTGGGGAGGTAGATCAGCGAGGGTCGCGGGGCGGCATGCGACAGATATAACGGGAGGAGCGTGCTGCTGGCGGGCGGGCGACCAACATATGTGTGTTCGAGCAGAGGCGTGCTGTTTTCGTCGAAGATGTAGAGCGCCTCTATGGTGCTCATCGTGGCGCAAATGCTACCGGAGCCATGTGTGGGCGATGGGGCGACGTTGGAGTCTAGCGGGGTCCGTTGTGGCGGGGAGCGTGCTTTGACGCGACGCAAAGAGACATCTCATCCATCCTCACCACACAACACGACCTCGACTCGCCATGGCACAAGACATCACAGCACCCACATTTAAGGAGGCGCTCAAACAGGATAGAGCACAGTTCGACGATTGCACGCCGTGCCGCGTAATCGGTAAGCTCAAGACGCGCCGTCTAACCTCTTCTGCTAGGAGCATGGAGCATGGCTCTGACCGTCTCTCAGGAAGCGCAACCTTTGTCGGCCTTGGAGCATTTACTTACGTCTCCGGCCACTCGCAGCTCACGGCCAACCAAGCAAAAATACGCGCAAGCAAAAGCATCTTCGGCATGGGCAGCAGACGAGCAGCCATAACCGGCACAGCGTCAGTCATGGTTGGATTAGGAGTGTATAGGTGGTTTGCATGAGATCAGTCTGGACGTGTACATTGGTAGTATTACATCTGGCGCACAAATGCTAACATGCTATCTTGGCCGGTACCCTAACGCCACAGAATGCTTCTAAAGAACCTGCTCCGCCCTATGCATAAGAAAATAGCCTGCTGGGTGCTGTTGGGTATGATGCAAAATAATCGTAATCTCGTCCGGTGCCGTCCGCCGGCTGTTCGACGAGTATTAGTCCGTCTACTGCTTGCCTGCCAAGCTCATGTCATTCTTCCGCGCTTCGGACCCCCTGATGATCCATCCCGTCGGTCGTTGGGGCCGTCAATGTTGAAAAAGTCCTGCATCAGTCTCCGCTTCTGGCCTGCGCCGTTGCCCAGCTGAAATAGATTCTGGGCAGCAGACCGCTGGAGGTTTCGCGACGAGGATCGGTTGGATAGCCGCCGGGGGTTTGGGAAGGCCCGGCGAGCAGCAGCAGCAAAGTCGTTCACGGTGGCCTCATTGGTCGTGTTGGCAGCGGATGGGTATGACTGGGGCGCGGAGAACTGGAATACGCTATTTAGCGGCGCCACATCTGCATCGGCAGTCGCTGCTTCCATCTGAACCGGTGGTGGGGCCGAGTCAGACCGAAGGGCTGTCTCGGCAACTGGTCCGGACGTGTGAGTCTCATGAGGGACCAGATGGTGTTCCATAACGGGTGATGAGCTCCGGGCGCGCTTGTCGTCGAGTTCCTCCTCGTCGCTGTCGCTCCCGGATTGTTTATTCGGCAGAGCGCCTTCTAACCGTTCCGTCGCCCACTGCCGTATCCACCGTCCTTCACCGTCCCCCATCCCAATGTTTTCCTTGCTCATAAAGCGGAGTAGGTCCTCTAGGGCTTCCTGGTAGCCACTGCCGCGAGCCCCCTCGAGATCGGCCAGGCAAGACTTGTAAAGGTTGGTGACGCTCAGGGCGGCCGTCCGGAATGACTGATGCACATCAGGCTGCCGTCTCGTCCGGGGCAGCGATGTGTTGAGACTACGCATCGAATCCATGTCGGGCGTGGTTGGGCTGGCGTTCGTCCTGAAGGCGGCGTTGAGGGATTGGATCGTATGCCAAGAGAGGGCGAGTGCTCTACAGGGTCTATAAGTAGAGATGGAAGTAGGCGCGGATTCACTAAAGGAGTGTAGCACGTGGCAGTCGAGGTTGTGGTGGTGAGGTGAAGAGTTGGGTGGTGGGGCTGACACTTGGTTAAAGGCAAGAAAGCCTTCATTGGGAGGCAACAGTCACGCACGGACGCGCCTCTTGTCCCTGCTCGAGCTCACTACACCGACCAACACCAACACCATGACAGCACGTCAACACAATTAAGCGCCTGGCTTCTGTCAAGCCGCCAGTAATTCTACCACTGTCTTTAAAATGAAGCAAGCTTGAAACACCAACCATATATTCTGTCTCTGTTCATGACTGCTCCCATAGAGTGCCTTCCCGTAGAGGTCTGTGATATAATCACGTCAGACTTCGATCTCCGGTCTTACCAGCAGCTGCGTTTGTCATCACGAAGATTGTACTCACTCAGCTTATCGACTTTCACCAAACAATACTTCTCGGAGGTGACAACAACCCTGGGCTCGCCCTCTCTGGACCACCTCGTCGAAATCTCCAACCATGGCTACATATCTCATATTGTCACACTTCTTGATATTGCACTTCTCAGCCACAGCGACTACAAGCTTTTGGTACATATCGCAAGAGTTGGCATATTCCCACCACCCAAACGCTTCCCAGAAGTGCCTAGCGTCCGCCCATTAGACATCCAAGGAGAATCAACACTGTACAATGATATCGTCGTCCGCAACAACCTCCAGTGCATTGTGGGCCGGCTTGCTCACGCCCTGAAAGCCTTCCCCAACCTCAAATCCATCCGCTTTCGCACCCAACACAACGAACCCATCGGCTGGCGCACATCCCACGTCCCAGAAGGCGACCTCCTCTTCCGTACAAAATGCTTCCAGGCCCTCACAACCGCCCTCCACAAAAGCGCAATCCAGCTCTCCGAATTCTCCACCGCAAAGCCCAAGGGTAAAACCTCGCTGCGGAAGTCCATACACCTCCCCATCCCATCCCTCCTCGAGCCCCACCTATTCACCCACGCGTTCGCAACCCTTACTTCCCTCACCCTCACCCTCGATGCTTCGTCCATCCCACAGCCTCAGTCTCCAAGATGGCTCGCGGCCCTCCCCACCCTCCTCAACCGCACCCCCAATCTCACACATCTCGCTCTCGCCCACGTCTCATCCCCATCCACCGTCCCCTCCGCCAACGCCTTCTGTGCACTCACCTCCACGCACTTACCGCGCTTGTCCTCCCTGCATATCCTGCACGCCGCGCTGCACGAGCGGGATTTGGTCGCTTTTATCGCAGCGCACGCCGCCTCGCTTGAGCGCGTTGTATTTCGGCATGTGCGGTTAGCGATGGGTAGCTGGGGTGGTGTTGGGGAGGTGTTGAAGGGGGTGGAGAGATTGGGGTATGTGTGTTTTGTTGGGGAGCGGTGGGGGAAGAGGGTTTTGGTGGGAGTAGAGGAGATGGGGGAGGCGTTGGATGGGATTGTGGGGTTGGGGAGGGAGGGGGAGGGAGGAAGGGGGAGTAGGTTGATGTTTAGTGGAGTTTGAGATGGTAAAGGTTGGTGCAGGCCTGGTGACCGCATGGCGCTATGTTTGAGGCGTGTGGTATAAGTGGGAGATTGGTATAGCATAGCGTTTGGTTACCGATATGGAAAAGTATCTGTGATGATGGTCATCTTATCCTGGGGAACATGTTGGCCTTCCATAATGCAATGCTTAGGGTACTTTTGCTACGCCTTACGGGAGATACGTTTGAGCAATCGATTGCCCTGCGTTGCTTGGAACTTAATAATTATAAACACCAGCGACACTTCAAAATAAGTGAAGTCGCTATGTGGTAAGTATTAAATTAGTAGCTTAGGAATAATTAGATGATCTTCCTTCTGTATAGTCTAAACTCCCAAAATGCACTCTATTAGTCAACTGAGTTATATCATGTTTGTATATAGCAATGGGTATCATCTCGATCTAGATTAAGTTATTCGTTTCTAATATGGGGAAGATATAGTACTATATGCTAGCCTTGCCTCATAGATAATTGTAGATTTAGCAACTTTGGAATGGAAATAATATGCCATATATGTAAAATATACCTAGATAAAAGCATGTTGCACAGCATGTGCATGCTGAATCCAATTCTGTTCCTCCCATTTCTACCCCGCGCCACCTGCATGAAATCAGCCTCTCCAGCACCTTCATCCTTATCTATAATCTCATAAGGGCATGGCCGAGATATTTCCTCTAATTTCTCTGCTGGTGGTGAGACAAAGTTGCAGGTAGATTACGGTTTCAGAATGACAGTGAACAATCAGATCTCGAGAGCCATAGTAAGGAAGAAACCGTTAGACATCTGGATACCGGTGAGCATCGAGACATCCTTAGGGTTACACGCAGATGAGGCTATGTAGCTATAGCCCAATAACATGAATACACGTCGCAACATTCCGACAAGGCGTTCTCAGCCTTGCCAGATAACTCGATTGATCCTTTTGAGCCTTTTGTTACTCTCTCAAACTTTGCCTTCGTTAAATATTTTTTCTTCTCTATTCTCCTACTAAGAACTTGTATCATCACTCGCTATTAACTGAAGAATCGCTATGGGAGACCCTGGCACGGCTGTAGGGGTCATCTCCCTCGCCTTCCAGGTCTGCCAAGGCTTGGTGAAATACTATGGTCATTTCAAAGCCTTTGATGACACGATTGAGCAGACACTACATCGTGTTGAGCGTTTACAAGGAACGATAGCTGCTCTAGAAGGCCCAGTGCGAAAGCTCGAAGTCGACAACAACCTCATTTCTCACGAAGTACGGCTCGCAATAACGTCGTGTTCAGAAAATCTGGAAAAGCTTCAGACTTTGGCAAAAAAACGCAGCAAAATTGAGATCTCTAGCGAAATCAACATGCGGGTTCAATATTTCAAGAACAAAGCTTTTTTCCCATTTCGCAAAAGCACCTTAGATGATCTGGGAAACCATTTGGATGCACTTCAGGCGAATCTTGACACAATTGTTCAGGCACTACAGCTGTAAGTCGTCTCAATTTGCTATCGCACATGCCCTGACTATGATAGCAATACTATGATACAATCTCGAGAGCATGCCGATGACAGAGCCATATCGATCATACAGCAGACCGAATCCATCAGCCGTAGGCAGATATACCAGACCGAGTTAGCTGAGTCGCATATAGAACAAACGTCAGAAAATTCCATGCAAATGCAGATCGGATTCGATCATTTATCCTCCCAGATTCAAGCACTTCAAGAACGGGTTGCCGAAAGATTACTCCCACTGGTAAAATGTTTGAGTTACTGCTATGGAGTTTGGAAGAATTAACGCTTGAATAGGACCCACTTGTCCATGCATTTCAGGCAGGGGGGTTGCCACCGCCGAGCACTATGGATGACAGCATCAAATCACACTCAGCTGCGATTCCACTTCAGCGCAAAATTCGCCGCCTTACTCGGTAAAAATCCGCCACTACCTCATCAGGCCGTTCTATTTACTAAAACTATCAGAAAATGCTCATGTAAACCCCTTTCAGACGCGCCGTCAATCTTCAAGTATCCCTACTTCAGATACCGTTTTTACTGGTATCAAAGCTGTGATCACGAACAATCTTGCCGGTTCTACAAAATCTCTCAAAGCCTAAACACTATCGGAGCAAGCTTTACTTTTATGTCCAACTTCATGGTAACCTCGATTGACGCAAGTATAAGTTGCCGACAAGGGGCAGGTGGATTCTCGATATCACCAGCACTGAAAATTGGGCAGACTTTGCTGAAAACCCATCCAGCAGTAAAGTTCATATATAGTACTGTCTTTCGTGAATATGAATACTATAAAAGCCATGTACGCTCAGCTGAGGAACATATTAATATCTTAGAGTTTATAAAGCGTCGGTTTGACGATATGTTCAGAAGCGGGATGACGAGCCCGTTAGACAAAATAGAATATGGCTATAATTATCTTTCCGTAAGTCATCTCACAATCCTCGCGCCCTTCTTGCTAAACATCATAAGTTGGCATGCAGATTTGTTTGTCATTCAAATGTCTTTGAAAACCACAGCACGGAGAGCATTCTTGACTTTTTACGATTCTTTATCGATGCAGGAGTTCCAACGAACGAAGAACTAGCAGGACTGTAAGCATACAATTGGGCTTGGATATATATACTTTAGCTGATGTATACCACAGGCATTCGCCACTATATATTATGCTTCGTTATACGCCAAGAATAAATTTTGAAGGGAAAGAGTATTTGTGTTCATACCTTGCTAAACAAGGGTCGCAATGGGATTTATGTACATTATACGAGTATGGAATCATTTTTAATGATTTTAGGATTATCGAATGGACTGAAAAGACGTTCTCTGTGGGGCCAGTCCGTGAAGGTGCCTTTACCCCCTTTTTTCGGCTTCAAGATGTTAATGGGAACAGCGCATTGCGAAAGCCTGCTTTCGAATACCATACTCGATAGGAGTCTACCAGGAGTGCTCGATGCAATACTGGAGCAAGAACACCTACCACCTGGATTACGCCTTTGTAAATTTTCTCTTTTTGCAGATTGGCCCGAGGCACTTCAAATTGTGTTAAACAAATACTCCGGTGGTCTTTCAGTAACAGGGTCCACCGGAATGGCTCTATCAACGGCATTTATAAGGCGCAATCACGAATCAGTAAATATTCTCATTGCTTTCGGTGCCAAGATCCATTGGGAGATGTGGGAGCACGCTGTTCAAGAGTGGGATGAGGAAGCAATTGAGGATCTTATTGACCGGATTGCTAATGTATCGTTCAGACATTGTCTCGGAAACATACAGCTGGAGAATGTGTTCGGAGTAGAAGGTCTTTCCCTCAAAGTTGCAAAATATTTGTACGACTCAGGAATTCAGGACATAGATCACGAGTTAACTTTGCACGATACTCGTACCAAGGGTACTGGACAGGGTACTCCGTTGTGGATACATGGTAAATGTATCTTAATGCGTATTCTTTATATGCGAGGCGGAGCCCTGGATCAAATACGTTTACTGCATTGGCTCGTTGACAAAGGCGCCAAAGCAGACTACCTGCACGCAGAAGTTGGAACGACTCCAGCCCATCTCATCGGCGCGACCCTCAATGTCCAGTCTTTTAGACTGCATGGTGAAAATATTTGGACGATATTACGACAATCGAACCTTTCAGGATTCTTCGCGGATATGCTCGCCATGGATTGTGTCGATCAATGCAATTGTGCATGTTCACGGAGAGGTTGCTATCCTATTAGCTCGGCAGTTAAATATAACGCATGGGCGCAACATATTCATTTGTTAAACAAGTGGTATTGGCTAGCTGGTGACTCTTGCCCGACCCTTGGGATGGTGTACGATAACCGATGGCCAGTGTTGAGAAAGACTTTCCAGCTCCTGGAGCATGTTGTAAACCAAGATCCTACACTTGCATTGGCTGTCTTGCGAGTTCTTACTTTTGAAGAACTTGACATTAGGCACACTTGTCATGATGTCGTAATTGCCCGAGGGATGTATTTTTGGGCAGAGTCGGAAATCGAGGAACTTCACGAAGAGTATCGAGAGAGTATTGATCTGCTGGAAATTTTGATGGCTGAGTTCGAAGAGAAGTGGAATGAGCACGAAGGTACCCTTGAGGCCTTCGTTGATGGTTACTGGACTGAGCGAATGAATGAGGCCAAAATGCAGAGACCTATCAGTGAAGAAGAGATTGAGGAGATCCGAAGAATAGGGGTGATTCTTGAGTAGACGATTCTAGGGCTGTAAGAATGGTTGCCACCCAGTATCTTATTAGCTGCATATTCCCCTCCTACACAGCTAACATGAGGGACCAAATATTCTTTGCCCATTTATACCACCTTGTGACCTGTTGGTATTTTGAACGTTGGCCACCAATCGAAGGGCGTCGCACGCGGTGCACACCCATGCACTATTTGGTCCTTTTTGATTCAAGTACTAAGACCGATACTTATGAGATATATAATGCGTAGTTATGTATGGTTGCCTTAGGTACCGCAGGCACGAGCCGGGCATACCTTGGGCACAAATGATATGAGCCCTCAACTTTCTATACCTGAACGTGACTAATATGTTCATACTTTCTAATCAAACGGCTCCGTAAAGCACCATGCACGATTTCAAATATTCATACACGAACAATATTGATTGCCAAAAGCAATTCGACGTTCGCAACGACGTCAATTCGAGGCATCTTGGCACTGCCCCTCCAACCCAAAATCCCACCTCCAATCCACAGAAGACCTTTGCGACAATGCCCGTACCAACACACCTCGACCCGTCCGACCTCGGTCAACGATCCTACTGGGACAAAGCCTACACCACCGAGCGCGACAATTTCGCCAGCAACGCGGCGGACGAAGGCACGATATGGTTCAGCGATGCAGGCGCAGAAGAGCGCATGCTTGCCTTCCTCGAGAATCTCAGCGATGAAGGCACATTAACGAAAGAAGACGACGAAGAAACTGGCACAGCGGCGCGGTTTCTGGACCTTGGGACGGGCAATGGGCATTTGCTATTTGCTCTGCGCGAGGATGGGTGGTGTGGCGCGATGGTGGGGGTTGACTATTCGGCGCAGAGTGTGCAGCTTGCGCAGACTATACGCGACTCAAAGAGCGAGGAATATGGAGATATTGCATTTCATGAATGGGATATTATATCTCAGGAACCGGATACTCAATGGCTAGGTAATGGCTTTGACGTTGTGCTTGACAAGGGCACTTTCGACGCCATTTGTTTGTCGCAAGACACGGATGCACAGGGACGCAGGATATGTGAGGGTTATCGGGAGAGGGTTGAACCTTTGGTTAAGCAAGGAGGCCATTTTCTCATCACGAGCTGTAATTGGATTGAAGAAGAGCTGCGGGCGTGGTTCGAGGGTGGGCATTTCAGCTTTGCGGCCAAGGCCAAATACCCGAGCTTCACATTTGGTGGCAAGACGGGGTCGAGTGTTGTCACGTTGTGTTTTCAGAAGGGTATGCCTTGAGCCTCCTACTTGCGCTCAATGCGCGCAACTACCAGCCACTTCTTCTGCTCCCCAATATCTTCGCGCCCACTATCACGCTTCTTCGCCCAAGGTTGTCGTTACCTATCTACCTTCATGTTGTAAGATGTTTTATATTTAAGTATATTTAGTTTACTTTTTTACTTCTTATTTATATATTGGGGAAAGATTTTCTTTGATTTTTAATCAAAAATAAAGTAGATTTAATATGAGAAATGGGTTACGAATAAGTAGGGGATAGATTATTATTCTAAGCTATTAGTTAAGTAGAGCACTTACAAACTAGAGCTCGGCGAAATATAGGCGTAGTACCTTGATCCTATAGGGATGAAGCGAGCTGGAGCAACATATCCTCTATCTAGAAAATCTTCCGAAGATTAATTAGAGCGGGGTGGATTTCTTTACACAATATGCTCCGAATGTCAGGGGAGCAATGGGCCGGCTAACAGCCAGCCATATATCTTGCAGCCGTTGCTGAAGACGGCTAAGAAATATTTTTTTTTGCTTCGTGGCCTTAGTCAGACATATTTTGGTTCTCAAGGAAATTTCGAGCAATGCAGTGACAGCCACGGTCTGATACAAAACGCATCTCGGTTCCGCTATCGGTAACAACAACTCTTGTGTTAGAGACACCGGGAAAACTAACCACCCGGCCGGTCAACCTGGCCGGTTGGCGAGTTAGCTGGTTTGGTTTGCTGACAGCTAGAAACTAAGTCACAAGTAATTTAAAGCCCTCCATTCGCTGACAGTATGGCTCGCAATCCAAGAACTTGGAACAATATTTACAGAGAAAGCACTCATTCCCATCCGAATTTTGATCTCCGAGAATGGTACAGTACAACCAGGCGGAAGCAAATATGATATAAAAACGTCTATCAGACGTCCCCCACCTTTCAATCCTCAAAACCATCCAATCCCATGCTCAAATCCTCCTGGAGCTGGTGGTGCAACCGTGCATCGCCAACATCGAAATACTGCAACCCTGAGCGAGCGCTCATCCTAGCAACTCCGATTTAATGTATCCTTGCAATGGGGCAACGCCTCATCCTCTTCAATGGCCTGTCGTTGTTGCTGCGAAAATGGGTCCTCCGATATGTTACTGTTTGGAATCGATGTGTACAACTGCAGCCATTGCGTAAAATGACGGGCTACGGAATCGATAAAGGAAGCCTATGATAGGACTGTAAGGCACGTCATACTCCGCGAGCTTTCGTAGGCTCTTCTATGATGTCGATGCAATGGTCGCATGCTTTCTTAGCAATTGCAGTATGACCTCCTCGTTCACCCAAGGTTTATGTTTCAAAACCAACTGTCCGTCATGACCATGTGTCAAAGCTGAGAGCGGATTTATTTTGCCCTCACAAATCAAAATGCGGCACATCTCTGTATCCCCAAGCCGCACAGCTACATGTAAGGAGTCTTGTTGCGCACTCTCAATTTGGCTGTTCCCATTGGCGTCGGCATACGAAAGCAGTATTCTTGCGGACTCGTACCGGTTGTGTGAATCTGAGCGGCTCCTGATAATCCGTATGAGAGCTGTGTCTCCTTGACTGTCAGTCTGGTGTATACCCTTTTGCAAACGGGGGACCAGAATGCGGAATATCACAGGGTTGCAGGGTCCCGCTGCCATATGCAGAATATTTTCGCCGCGGGAGTTTAGGTATTGAAGGTGCGCTTCAAAGCCTTCCTTCCTTAGCAAATACTCTACCATACCAACATGGTTTCCCAAAACAGCCTCCCCAATCGATTCAAAGCCACGCAGCAATTCAGCCCTAAGCTCTGCTTTATGCTGCGCTCGATCCAATAAACGCTGGACCATGGGCATACAGCCGGCGCGAGCAGCAATGCATAAAAGCTCATTGCCCCATTGGTCCTCGACGAGGGTGTCCAAGGCACAATGGACAAGGTCAAAAGCCACTTCCCAATTATCATGGCGTGCACCGAAATGTGACCATTGTCTTATGATGAGTTGAAAAAAATCAAGATTTCGAAGCCGGTGACTGAGCTGGCCTTCTAAGAAGAGCATACTGAGCCTAGACAAATCACCCCATTGCAAAATTTGATCAGCAGCAGCAATAGCTGGTGAAGGAAGATACTTGTCCTTATCGAAGTTCGAGTTCTCAAGCATATTGCGGAGGATGGCATCTGAGCCATAAAGCGAAGTGATGCTGAGAGGGTCATATAAATGACCGTTAAACTCAAACCTGGCCTTGATTGTGCAGTTCGGGCGGCAGTTTTGGTTAGTCCAATTATAAAGTCGGGTTGAGCCAGCTTGACAGAGACTCTCTATCTTTGCCAGGCATGGAAGAGGTCCACTGTCGATAGCGCCGAAATGCTTGAGCCAATAGCTTGATGCGTAAACGAAGAACTCACCGAAGCCGCGCTCGGTCGGATCATAACGTATCATGGTTTCTTCCCAAGAATCCCACGTGCAATACCGATCGTACTCGAACGACTCTCTGTCACTGAATAGGTCGAATTCTTGGGGCAACTCATTGATTGCGACTTGCTCGTCAGAAAATAGCTGAGAGCTGCCGATATCATCTAACAGAAGATATTTGATACAGATATCTAGGATAAATGCCTCTAAACTCTCGATGTGGTGATGCGAAATCGCTTGTCCAGGTGCTACTAATGCGGCGGGGCTGTGCAGACGAGGCCATTTCTGTACGACAAATTCCCTCACCGACTGGTGTATGAGTTGTACTTGACGTTTTCTGACATCCGCGAAGTCGATGCGGGTAATGAAAGGGCTAATCAAACTCATCACCCTTTGATGGTCGACCAGCTGGGCGAGAGCAGCTACGGTGGCGACTTCATGTTGAGCTGTAGCTAACGCCACGGCCCAGGCGAGCTCTTGTATGCTGAGGGGCCTGCATGCAACAGCGAGAATTTTCAAAGCTAGAGTGGCAAGCTCTTCATTCTCGGGGTCATTAGAAGAGCTTCTTGAAAGTAAAGTGACGTAGAGGTCCGAGAGCTGCCCGGGCAAAGGCATTTCCTCCAAAAAACGTCGCATCGGTCCAAGCGCTCTGATTTTGCGAACTTCAATGAGTTCAACTATCATCTTTGTCCATATGGCGCTTCCTTGCATCAAACAAGATAGAGTCTCTATGAGGAGCGCCCTGACATCTGCCGACAAATAGGACAATTGCTTCTCGACCGTATGCCGAACAATGACGGTATCTCTATGAGCGTCGGAGCTTATGTCAATACTGGCCATTTCATCCAACTGCACCAAAATCTCTTCTTCGGGGCGAGAAGAAAGTATAATTTTGAGCCGCGGAGTCTTCCGCGATAAAGTGCTCAAAAGTGTGAGGAGAGCGTTTCTTGATGCTCTATCGCACTCATCCAGGCCATCGATAACAATGAACAGTGGGCGATCAAGTGTTTCCAGCACTTTTTCCAGGAACTCTTCTAGTTTTCTTGTGCTTGTTGCTGGCTCAAGGATTCCAGAAGCCTGATTTTCCTTATACCACTTATAGAATGTTTTCTTCAGACCAGAGAGCTGTTCAAGGAGCGCTAGGATTAATGAAGCGAATATGTGGACAGCTTGGCCAGTCTCGTCGTCTCGGCAATAGTAATAGCATATCTTAGGCCTCGGTAGTTGGTGCTCATTTCTTCGACTCAGCTCGTCCACAATGAATGCCATTGCAACCGATTTCCCACAGCCCATCTCACCAAGGATCACCAATTGTTGGGAATTAGAGGCACGATACCAGTTCGCAAAATTAGGGTGTGTAAGTAGGAATTCACAAGCCTCATCGGTTCGCAGATCCTGCAAACGCACATGGTATCGACTCTGCAGATTTAACTTGCTACTATCAAGCCACCTGGCAACTGCAGTCATATAAGCTTGTATTAAACCCATATGAGGTAATAAAAGCTTACTTTCTTGGTCGTAAAGCATAGTCTTAATATCCTCAACTATCTCCCACGTCGCTTTTTCTATAAGCTTTCGAAGAATATCAGCATGTCTCAAGAAGTCTCGGACAATGTTTGGCAGACGGTCGGTCTCCAAAATCATCTTCATCGCCAATTTTCTTCCTCTCCTGGTAAGAATATCGTGTGCAGCTTTGTAAAATTCTAAAATCTTTTGATACACAGACACAAGTGCCTATGGAATATTAGAAATGCATCGAAGAACTCAACTTGAATTACCTTGTGGATATCTGTCTTGTTTGCTCTCTGGCCAAGTGTATCACAGTCATCAATGTAAGAAATTTGCTCTAGCATTTCCCCAATCTGCTTCGCAAACTCCAAGTCGGCGGTTGCGAAGCTTATGGCAATCTGTGTTCAGACAAGTCAACAATTTCATCTTCATAGGCGTAATAATTCAATGAAACAAGCTTACCGCTGTCACACCGCTAACCATACTAAAAACAGTTTTCATCGTCGGGTCTAGACTGCTCAGGGGAGACGTTAGGTCTAACGCCAGCTTGAACCTCTCGAGCGGTACTTGTATGGAGTGTAAATACGCCACACCGCGTAGGAAGCACGACTCCTGAGTTGCCCCTTTATCGATATCCTCAAGTTCCTTGAATAACTGCGCGGCATTGCTGCCCATGAGAATAGCGACGTCTATGTCTTTACCAAGACTGTCCACTGCTTCACGATAGGCCGCGCTCCAAAGATCTGAGGAAACAATCACAGTACTGATGTTGTCACCAAGAGTCGACCGATTGGTGGGGTTCTGTTCGAGGTGGCACGTGTGAAGAGCGCTCTGGTCCGGTAGAGCATGAGCGTCATCGTCTCTGGTAGTAGTGAACTCCGTAGTCGCGTCGCTTGCTTGATTGGAAGGTTGCGAGCCGACACTATTTGCTTGATTAGCGAAATTCACTCAGCAAGATGTGGAACTTCCTCATGTGCAGCGCTTGGATCTGAACTAGGTGTTTGGGGCGATTGAGTACTGGCATCGCCTGAATGATGCTGGAATTTACCGCGAAGCCGATTCAGCCGCACGGACAGCCCACGCCGGAAGCCCTCATTCCGCGTGGATGAAGAAAATGCCATAGCACGGAAAAATCTCGATGTGCTCAGGGTGGCTGCACCTCTAGAGACCTAGTGAGACAGACCATCGTGGCCGCCAAGAGGAGCCCCTGCACCGCACTAAATCCAATTGGGTAGGCCTCGTCCCAGGCGCTTACAGAGCTACTATTACGAGATCATGGGAGAAACGAGCTCAGGAATGAATAGGAGATAACTATTGTTTTATATATACGGAGAGCTAAGCTCCTTCAGACTGTATTGAAAAAGAAAAAAAATTTCCTACGAAATTTGAGAAAAACATAACGTGGTTTACAAGCGAGTTGCGCGTACAAGCGAGTTGCGCACCCCACCAACTTTGCGCACCCATCTTATCTCAACTCACAATGGCTCAACGCCACGCTACTCAGTTAACTTCAAATGAAGCAGGTATTCAGCTTGCTAT
>JALNQK010000335.1:0-19953 GCA_028458525.1 Ophiosphaerella herpotricha
CTCCCTAGCCTCCCATGGTCGTGTCGGCTAGCGTGCCGTGCTTAGGGAGAGGGGGAGGCCAGGAAGATTGCACTTTTTCGGTATCTCTGGATTGCGCTCTGAGTTACGCATCTGAGTTGCGCATCTGAGTTACGCATCTCATCTGACACCTCTATAACCTTAGTTATCGCGAGTGTGCTGACCTGGCTGCCCTTAGTGGGCGCGACGATTTCTGCCTCGTTTTGCGACTCTAAAAACTGTGACTCGAACGTAGCCTAGCTTGCGGTAGCTAGGGCTTTAGGTATGGCCTTACTCGCGGTAGTGAGGGCTTGAGATGGGCGCTGAGATGGGCGCTGAGATAGGCGTGAGCGTACGCGCCGCGGTGGAGTGGTGTTGCTAGACGAGGTACGTGATCGTTTCGCTATGTTCAAAACACTAAAAAAACGCGTCAATATGAGTAGTAGCGCGACAATAAGAGCACAAAAAACTAGTAAGATAGCTAGCGAGATGGCTAGCGAGATGGCTAACAAAGTTAGTGCTAGTAACTAATACTACTTAGGATGCTGAAACTCGAACTGCAACACTATAAAACTATTGCGAGATAGGCAGCTCACCTACCTCAAAAACCTCACAAATCTCGGCGCACAACCAATCCCGACAAGCAAGTCAAGCAAGTTCGGCCTTACGGCTTGACTTGCTTGATTTTACGCCCAAATTTATAAGGAGCGGCTTGACTTGATTGAATTGGTTTAGTCAAGCAAGTCAAGCAAGCCTACCAATCCGGATTGCTTGTTGCGGACTCTGGTGAGCTGGAGGCACAAGAGCTAAGTCAAATTGTAATCGGATGCGCAGGGATATATTGCAATACTAGTGAAAAGGCTAAGTGACTTGGAAGGAGGTACCTAATACTTGTTGCACCCTCTTCATCGCGTTTAGTTCGATTATGAGTTCTAGGTTGTCGCGACCTGTCTCATACGTTTATTAAGAGAGCGTCTTCGCACTAGCAATGTAATCCTGTACAGTTAGTCTAGGTATCCCCTCAGTGGAAGTCCTCGTTAGACGAGGTACGAAAGCACGCTTGCAAATGGTTCTTGGGTGTAATCGAGGTGATTTCGCATCGTATGTCGCCACCATAGCAGGGAGGATGGCCGACCCGTACTGGCCATAGGGTTGTGGGGGTTTGCTTTGTGAAGGTGAAGTGGAAGGTCGGGTGGAGGCTTTCTCGCCACGTGGAAGTTGGTGGGGCGAGTGTTCCCGGGGCGGGGCCAGAAGGGGTTACGGTGGAATTGTAAGTGGTGTAATTAGCAACTTATGAAGGAACCAAGAGCATAGCCTCTGGCTTGCTCGCGCACACTGCGCTCCTTCCGGCGCAATACACTGTCAATCTCCTCTGCCCACAGAGGCTCCGATTCGTTGTTGCTCAAGGCGTCTCAACGACATTGGACGATGGAGAGTACTCAACAAATCGCATTTTCAAGTACGCCAACACCATGCATTAGACTAGTAACGGCGATGAGTTGCAAAAGTTCTTGATCACCCCTTTGGTACTGTTGAAGCGGCTCGAGCGGGTTAACCTAGGATAGAAGTTGTGAGTGGCTGGACCATAGGAGCGTATATACACCACCCAGTTATCCCACGGCCAACCAAACGATTCCGACCTCTCACAAGCTTTCTAAATAACCATTCACATCATGTCTAGGCTTGTGCTGTATGCCTGCCGATAAGTGATGGTGGCAGTGCAATTCACGGCAAACCTCGATTTTTTGGGCCTTAGGATATTCACTTTGGACGACTAGGTTACAATTAATAAAAGCTCACGATCAGACCCCAGCCCCACCAAAATTCCGGTGTTACACATCAGGAGTTCCTTATTTGTTGCCACGCTAGGGTGGCCAGTAACTTAATAGCTCACCAACGACTCCTCAAACCTTACATCTGATACAGTTTTTTTTAGCTAATAGTGTATCTGTGATCTGTTCATTGCGGGTGGGCCCGACACTCTGTAAAGGTCGTGTGATCTGTACGAGAGGGAATTTTCCCCCAATTATATTATTATATGGGGAACACAGGGCAGATGACCTACTTGCGTTGCGTTACCGCAGTTGTCATATCAATTCGATAACGCACCTAGGTAGCGCATTGTCTCCAAGATAGTTCCGAACTTTGTTGGCTAGCGATATGGATGAAGTACGTAGATAAGCTATCAACATGCCAGTGCGCTTCAAAAAGAAATTACTGACCACAATAGTTGTCTGAAATTGCAAACCAACCGACAACGAAAATGAGAGACTCTCCGGGACCGGATCCAGACGGAGATGTTATATTGAAATGTCAAGACCAAGACACCGATACTACCATATCATTCCAAGTTTCGAGTAAAATCCTCCGATTTGCGTCGCCTGTTTTTGTTGGCGTGTTCAGTCCCTGCTTTCAGGAAGGACAAGATTTGCTTCAAGGCAAATGTCCGGTAATCGAGCTTGAAGACGACGACGCTTCAATGATGGGCCTCATTCTCAATGTTCTCCACTATCAGGTCGGCGACGAAGATCATACCATGGATGCTGAGCGACTGGCACGTCTTGCGACTCATTGCAATAAGTATGACTGCACCAAAGCATTGGGACCGTGGGTATCGGTTTGGTTCAAGAACCTTAAGAGTATGAGCCAACCGGCTACAGAGTTTGGTTTCAAGCTTCTAGCGGCTTATCTTTCAACGACTCGGAGAAATTTAGGGAGATATCAGAGAAGGCTTTGGGAGAATTGGTCCCAGGTTTTTCCGTGGAATAGGAGGAAGAAGGAACACTAACATTGTTGCCTACCAGCATATCTCGTAATTAAGTCAAAGCATAACGATATCAATTGCGATTGTAGCTAACGTCCTGTAGGCGCCATGACTATCCGTATCAAGCGAACGCTTAGCGAGTTAGAAGCGGAGCTCCAGCACGTGGAATTACTGCTACGCCAGTCTTCCAAATGCTACGAGACGTCGCAGCTCTCCTGCATGGAGTGTGGAAGAATCCTTCCTGGACAAGCAAAAATGTGTCATCCATGCCATAACTCTAAACTACCTCCGAGATATTGCACAAGCGAGACCAGAATTGCCGAGTATTTTGCGGTACTACGAAAAGTGGAGTTGTGGCCGACGGCTACACCGTTTCGAATGTGTTCCGTTTTAGACACCACGCATCGATTCATCTGTGCTAAGGCAGACCTTAAGCATAGCTGCACAGCTGGTACTTACTGTCCGCTGCTGGTAAATCTCGATTCATTGTCGGCAAGAACTGATCGAATCAAGAAGGAGATGAATGGCATTTGTTTGCATTGTATCAGAGAGGACGATGAATGGGAAGAAAGTACGAACTGTGTCCACAAATAGCTTAAAGAGATGTTCATAGATAGGAAAGTCCAGAATACACTCCAAAGGAGAAACAGTTGCATGGCAATAGCGGAGCGAAGTCAGAGGGAATGCACGATTTATGGAACTTCCATATATGATTCGCAGCTCAGTAGCGCGAGCCGAGTGCAGATAGTATTCTAGCCTTTGGGGCTTTGTTCTCGAGCTAGCAGTGGTGTCTGGTACGCCGGTAGCATATTGGGACGGTGAGCAGGCACATGAATGTACAAGCTGGACGGAGCAACATAGTCCTATAAGGCAGATCGCAGAGAATGCAACAAGGCATAGTCGCTGCTGTGTCGGTCGATGTTGTTGGCCTCGATCTTTTAGCGTTGTCGTTGTGACGTTGCCAGCGAGCATTCTTCCACATAGGCCTTGTCGGGCGGGACGTTTGCTCTGCGCCTGACTCGCCAAGTTAGGGGCTATTGTTCAGCGGTCGGATCGGACCCCCGGTGCAATACGGGCGCGCTGGCAAATGTTGCATAGGAAATGATATGTTACTGCAATGACATCAATATATGTATCTCATCCTATCCTTTCCCAAGCGGGTACTCCACTCTTCTAGCTTGCTCTTGCTGTTTCTTTGATACAGCTTTTGCAAACATTGCACTAAGGAGATGAGGGGAGAGGCGCGGCGCAATATCTCGCGTTCCTGTGTGTGCGGGATCGAGGAACAACCCAAACTCTGGCTCCTCGTGTCTGATTTCGCACGCAGTTGGATATATTACATTCCAAAAGTATACAGCACTGTTGTAAATAATCTCTTGTATGTGCCTGTAGAGCTGTATCAAATTCTGAGCATAGGCAGAGCAAAGAAATACACGTTGAAGTTTCAAAGCAATGCACTGCATTCCGAGTCACCATGCTATCCCACGCACCGCCCAAAATTGCCTTCGGTTAGTTAGCCGATTGATATGTGTGGCCAAGTCGCCCCTCAGGCTGACTAATTAGCCCCATAGGTTTGCCGAAATAGTTAGTCCCGCTGTGGTCAAGTCACTCTGCCACACTTTTTCATTGGGGCGGTGCATGGGATAGAGTAAAGATTTAGGGCCATCGCGAATCTCAGCCGAGTGAGCCGCTGCTGGATCGACGATCTGCCCTGCTATGACTTGTGCCATGAACGAGTAACCCGCGGTGCCATCCAGCTGGGACTTTTCTAGGCGCTTATGAAATTTCTGCGGGGTCAGCTAGACAAGGTTCGACCCATTCCTTGGCCGGCTCGTGTGATGATGGCTTCCCATTGACCTCATACATTTGCGTACTAGCTCGCCTGGCACCCCACCCCATCACCCCTCAGATCGATGCTTCTTATGGGTGGCCAGTGGCTAGCGGGGTGACCGGCACCCCATAATGCGCCTCACTTTAAACGGGTATTTAACGGCAAAGACAATGTCCGTATGGACCCCTTGCTCCATTTTTAAGCTCTATCAACGCAGATGGAGGCTCCCTACGTGCCTTTACTTCGCAGTCTTCCAGGGTTGGGGAATCCAGATTCCCTATTATATTACAAAGCTCACGCATTTAGCTATTAGTGAAGTGGGGCCTGCTGATTCGTTCGACAATGCGTCGACTGTCCGCCAACCCTGCGCACCCGGCATAGCTGCGGTGATCGCGGCTGCAACCGAGTAGGATCAAATCAAATCAGATCAAACCATAAGACTCTCCGTCTCTTCGTTCCTTAAAGCATGCCCTTAAATCGCTGGATGCGGCCGCAAGAGGCCGCTTCACCTAAGAATATTGGTTCATCCCGCATGTCGACACTATCTGTTCGCATATAGTGTAATGAATAGCTAGAGAGGAGTTCTATTCGAGGGCTGTGAAGAGTTTCATTGTATTGTGTAACATTAACAACCAATAGTGAGTCTACACGAAGCCGTGCGTGTTGTTGTTTTCCTTTGGAACTCAGCTATCTCAGTCCTCCCTGCTGTCGTCCTACATTATTCTTGTTTCCAACATTCATCAGCTTGCCACCGAATAGGATGAGTGCTCCCACGCCTTCTATTGAGCTAGTCTGCGCTCATCAACCCGCCACCAAACCATGTACTCGCGAGGCTAAGTTTGCCTGCAAAGGATGTTTCCTCGTTCAGTACTGCGGACCTACATGCCAGAAGGATCACTGGGCCAAGCACAAGAAGGACTGCAAGTCACCGTATATGAAGAATTCTTGGATGCCAGGGTGGCATGTTCAACATCGTCAACCAGCTTTCATTGGAGATGGTCCTCCCGTCGTCTCCTTTGGTGGGGTCAAGTACTTTTGGGGAAACACGCCAGCGCTTGACATCCTCTGCCTCAAGGAGAATGAAGGGCAAACATACGGCGAAAATCTTCATATTCTTTTCGCAGGTAAGTTCTACAAGCAAGCCCACCGAGAGAATTGTCTGTGAACATTTTACAGCGTCGGGTGACATAAGAAACCTCGCTATGACTATTGCACGCCTTCCGTCAGATTACCGGAAGGCCGTAAACATCACGTTGAATGATTGGGACCTTGATGTTGCTGCTCGAAATACCATCATGCTTCTCATTGCTCTAGTTGTCAATGATGCCGAAAAAGCGGCAGATTGTATGCTGCATGTTTGGTATTCAGCACGACTGACAAAGTCACACATAGAGCTGCTTGAATCCACAGTCCGTCCATTGCTTCAAGAAATGTGCTCTAAAATCGGCGAAAAATCGGACTCAGCGTTACTGGCAAAGACCTGGAAATTCGGCAACCGCTCACTTCGCGTAATACTCACAAAGTCCTCCTGGTTTTCTCTTCTCAATCACCTCTCTGTCCCTGTAGGCCTCACCAGCTCCAAGGCCCAAGACATACGAGTCGGCGTTACTCTAGCAGAGGAACGTGTCGACTACCTGGATCGTCATCTCTTCTCTCTTCCTCCAGCGAGTCGCATGGGTATGGTGAAGTATCGTACTGACGGTATTCTTTTGCCCTTCGGTCACCCGCGCTCCGAATTTGATGTACCAAACCCGTAAATTGTTGTCCAGAGAGATATTCAGTCATCAAGCTGACTTGCATTAGGACTTTCTTCCAGAACGCAGACTTCTGGCCAATGCCAGACTCTGCAGATCCGCTCGAAGGTTGGGCGAATACGGATGTGCTGGCCACCTTTAGCGGACCAGCATCAAAAGATCTTTACGGCAAGCTCTACTACCATGTGAAAGACATTCTGTGTTCTTTTCATCGGCGTATGTCATCGTTAGAATGTAACATTCAAATGTTCAGCATTGACGCTCAGGAACTCCCAAGACACCTCCAGGAGAGCAGCTTTGCTCGTGTTGATGTAAGTCTCAATCATATATACCAGCCATTGACGAAGGTTTCAAAATAGTTCTCGGTTAATACTTCTCAAGGGTTCGAACATTGTCGACGAGGCATATCTTGGAACAAATTTAGCCATCAACAAATTAGCACCACTTTTACAGAGTCGTTGTACCAATGTACACGCAACGCTCATTACACTATTTATGAATGCAGCTCATGAAATGGAACAGCTTGATCCATCCCAAAGCTCCGACATGCATTCCTGGGTCAAGCAGACTGCGCAATACATGCCCATCAACCCCGCCATGTTGACTTCGAATCATCCCATGATGTACAAAGTCATGTCGGGTAAAGCTTTATTCCAAGATAAGGACCGGCTATTCAATCTGTATGCTTGCCATTATTTTGCAGAATGATGATGCTAATGCAGGTCAGGTATATGAGGGTTCACGATTTTGAGAAGATTGAGCGACAGTCTGGAACAAAAATGAAGTCAAAAAACACGGTTATTGAAAAATGGCCGATACGACTCAAGCTCCGCCGTGGTCAACATGGAGCGCAAGAAGAGTTTGACGCTGCTATGGCTTGTCCTCATAATGCCTTGAACTGTTATGTCGAATGGAAGCGTGATACTGAATAACTCGCTGCGGGAGCGAGATACTATTGGCATATCACCGTTCTCGATATATGCGCTTCTCGAAGCAGCGATCAGAATGGTCCGGTTGATTGATTGATTGATTGATTCCTACTCGGTTTCAGCCGTAATTCCCGCAGTTATGCCCGGATGCGGAGGGTTGGCGGACGGTCGACGCGTTGTTGGATAAACCAGCACCGCCCCACTTCACCATGTCTATGGTACGGCCAGCTGTCCCATTGTCCCTGCGTGGTCTGGTTTCTATCTACGGCTATGTACATCTCGCCTCAAGAGGTGACGTGTTTGCCTGGGTTTGTGTTCCTTAAACTGTTGTTCCTGTGTGTGTCGTACTCGAAGCCTTGTATTTCTGCACCATTGTGTTACCGGTAAACGAGCCAATCAACCGACCTTCGGATCTTGGCGATTGGGAGGCAACTATTTCTACTCATTCAAGCAGCTTGGAGGTTTTCCCCCATTAAAGTTTTTACCTCAAGGAGGCACGAGGGTTCTAATCTATGTTAAATATAGTGTGGAGGAAGATAGTACGGAAGCAAGCTTTAAAGGAGAGAGAAGGGAGTTACGACAATAAGCGTCTCTTTGTTCAACCGGCGGAAGGAAGAGGTGATACTTACGCAGCTAAGTATCAAATTAGCGAATAGGTAGTCTAAGCCTCTAAGGTAAGCACGAAATAAGTCTATAGCTCTATCTATAATAGGCCCTAGAACAAGACGTTGTTATCTTCTTGTTCTACTAGAAACCCTAAAAAAGTAACCCCTTGTTAAGTGTGTAGCTGGAAGGTAATAGTACTACCGTAGGCCACAGGAGATAGTGAAAGGATGACAGTGATTCAAGTAAAGTTCTTGATAAGGTAAATAATACTTGCTTAACTCTGCCCGCAAGCATAGAGCCTTTTATGCGCTAGTGTAGCGTACCGGCCCTGCACTAGGAGCGCACCGGCCCCGCTTTAGAGCACGCCGGCCCCGCTCTAGACTAGGACTATGACTATGGTACGTCTGGGGTATCTAGAGATCTTAGGGATCTCGTAGGTCTTTGTTACACCCCTTATTCTAGTGCATTAAGGTTTTACAGAACAAAGGGTAAAATAAGCCCTAATATTACTTTAACTTTATAGTATAAAACAATAACGTATTCCACCAACGAAACCGACAACCCAACGAAACCAACACTTTTTCTTGGCACTGCGAACACCACCTCTTTACCGCCATGTCTCAACAACAACAAAAAAATACTGCTGCATATAAAGGTAGAGTAGAGCTTACCCTTTAAGCTTTATCTTTAGGCTAATTCTAAAGCCAGCAACGCGCTGCCAAAGCATTCAACGTTGATTATTATCGCCTCTCTAACTAACTCAAAGGAATCGCACCTCAAGCCACTAAGCTCGGACACCGGGTTTTCGGCCACCAGGGTTCTCGGCCACCTCAACCACCCATCCCAGCCAACCTTTGAAGCTCAATATTTTCACAACCCCTACACAAATATGGATCCCCGCGAAGTTGCAATACAATCTGCTATCCGCGATCTCGAATCTGGTGTTTATACAAGCGAGCGCAAAGCAGCGAAGATGTGGGGCGTCGCAAGGTCAACACTACAGAGCCGCCGTGCTGGCTGCGCGCCTTACGCAATTGCTTATTAGTACGAGCAGCGACTAACACTAGAGCAAGAGAGTTTTCTTACTAATTGGATTCTGGATAAAGATGCTCGCGCTCAGCTACCTAGCTACTTGCGCGCACGAGAGATGGCCTCTTTGGTATTGCAGATAGGCGGTGACGACGCGCCGCTTAGCAAGCACTAGGTCTCAAACTTTATACGCCGCAATCTACGTATTAGCTCTATTATAGGCAGACCAATTGAAGCTATACAAGCTAAGGTATTAAAGCTAGAGACTATATAAGCGTTTTTTAAGCTCTTTAAAGCTACAAGAGCCTAGCTAGGTATATATACTAACAATATCTAGAATATAGACAAGACTAGAGTAGCACTAGGTATATGCAATAACTCTAGAGTCCTTGTATCTGCTAGTAAGTATAAGGCTTATGTTGCGTCGCCTAAAAATCGCGAGTAGGTATCTATTCTTAAGACTACTTCTACTACTAGCTATTACCTTTAGCTAGTAGTAGTATTTAAAGGATAGAGCCTTTAGATAACTTAGTTCTTACTAGAATCTATACTAGACTAGTTCTATATAACTTTAATAAATAGCTAGATCTTAAATAAGATTAGATTAAAGTAGTTATAGTATATATTTATTCCTAGATCTCTACCTACTTAGAGTAGCTACTAGATACTTATACTTAATAGCTATAGCTCTTATATAACTACTAAGTTTATATATACTTACTACTAGTATAGAATATATTGCTTCTACTTACTAGCTTACGCGTTATATATATTGTAGCTATTAGACCTTACTCTATTTAGTATTACTAAGTTAAAATATCGTAACTAAATACAAGCTCTATTAGCTCTTAATAATACTATACTAGTTAAAAAAGAACGCTTTATACAAGCTTATTATAGAGCTTACCTCTCTAGATTAAGTATGCCGAATATACGTACTAGCTAGCGCGCTACTAGTCTTGTTCTATACAATCTAGAGCGTATACTCTTATTATTACAAGTCTAAGGCTAGCTAGTAACACTACTACTACTACTATAGCTAGTATATATAGATAGAGTAGTCTTTATAATACCTTAAAAGCCTTATAATATATATAAAGCTTAGAAGCAACTTAAGTACTCTAAAAAGTTATTGCGTAGTACTTGCCTTGTACTTAGTAAAGTAAGTAAGTTAATTGTAGTAGCTAATATACGAGTAGCTAAGCTACTAGCTAGTAATAAACAACTATAGTAGCAGCTTAGTAAGCTTAAAAAGCTATCTAAGAGGAAGTATATTAAGCCTAATCTAAATAAGTAATTTGTAGATATTAAAGTAATTACTACTATAGTAGAAGCTACTACTACTTAAGCTATAAAACTAGTATATAAAACTTATACAAAGGCTACTAAAAGTAAAGTAGCTACTTTAGCTACTCTAGTATTTAATTCTATATATAGCTAGTAGTAAATATAATTGTTATTATTAAGTTATATTACTCTAAAGTTAAGAGCTCTTTTTTTAGTAGGTAGCCGAAAACCCTAGTAGCTAAAAACCTAGTGTCTAAGCTTATATACGCTAATAACTAGAAACTTACTCTTAATAAAGAGTAAATAATTGTTAACTATATCCTTAACCTTAACTAATAAGGATTTACCCCCTAGCTCTATAAGGTAGCTAATATAGCTAATAAAGTACTAGCTTAGTAGAATAGTAAGCTTATAAGTAAGAACTAGCCTATACGCTTTATAACGCGTTTAGAAGAGCTTAAGATAGTATTTAACTAAGTAAAGGATTGCTAGAGAATACTCTAGGAGGATTTTAAAGTTATTAGCGCGTAGTTTAAGCTTATAGAAGAGACTAAGGCCTAGTATAAGGTAGTAGATAAGAATATCTATAACTTTAATAAGACTAGCTTCTAGATAGGAGTAATTAGGTCTATAAAGGTTGTTATAGGCTTAGAGAAGTATAAATAACCTACTCTTACTTAAAGTAGTAATTATAAGTAGGCTATAGTTATCTAGGGTATCTATATAGTAGGGTACGCTATTCTACTATTTATTATCTACAAAGGGCGCGTTTATATCTCTACCTAGTATAAAGAGATAAGTATACTACTAGACTAGAAGCTCTTAGTCTTAGAGAATAGCTAGATAATAAATATACTTAGCTTAGAGTAGTTAAAGTACTTTAACGTATATATAAAGGTATACTAAGTAGAAGTATACTAGCTACTTATCTTAGATAGCTATAAGAGCTACCTTAACTAGTAGTTTAAGGACTACTACTTTAAAAATAAGATTTTTACCCTCTATATACCTACCTATTTATTATATATCTTCTAGCTACTTAATATAGTATACTTCTTATAATTAAAGTATAAGTACTCTAATTAAGTATAGGGC
The DNA here is from genome assembly GCA_028458525.1 of Ophiosphaerella herpotricha. Taxonomy (NCBI): domain Eukaryota; kingdom Fungi; phylum Ascomycota; class Dothideomycetes; order Pleosporales; family Phaeosphaeriaceae; genus Ophiosphaerella; species Ophiosphaerella herpotricha. The sequence goes on from JALNQK010000335.1 coordinate 11,293, forward strand.
TTAGTATAGAAATATATCTTCTATATTAATAAAGAAAGCTTCTTCTCTACTTTTAGAAATATATTTTTTAATATATTTATAGAAGAGAACTATAAGAAGGCCTTTAAAGCTTTAGGACTTATCTCTCTAGATATATAGAAAGTACTAGATTACCTTAATATATATATTTATACTCTACTAAGGCTCCTACTACTAGAGACACTATAGTAGTTAAAGACTCTAAGTAATATACTTAAATTTAGGTCTTAATTAAAGCTTATAAAGGACTCCTTTATATAGTTACTAGTTTCTATATAGGCTAGCTTCTTTTAGCTTATTAAAGGTACTAAAGTAATACTATACTAGAATACCCTTCTCTAGGCTTGTATATATAAGCTTAAAGAGTAAATAGATAAGCTAACTTAGTAGAAAACTTATAAAAGAAAGTAAATTTAGTATAGTAGTATAATAGAGTATAGAATAGTAGTAACGTAGGTAGCTATAGAGAGGTTAGAGAGTATATAGAAAGGGAAAAAGGCTTGTAGTAAAAGTACTTAAGAATAGGTATAACTAGGTTAACAGCGCTATAGAAACTATAGGAAGATAGAGTACAACGTATAAATATATTAGGAAGGTAAAGAAGATACTTCTAAATTAGATAGTAGTATTATAGTAGTAAGGAGTACTAAGTAGAGTTTGTTATTAACTTCTAAAGAGGTAGTATTTATAGTACTAAGAAAAAGTATTAGTTTTATTAGGTTATTATTTTCGTTAGTAGAATACGTTATAGTAAAGCTATTTTTATACTAATTTAACTTGTATATAATAAGATAATAAATAAAATATATAGAGTAGTAGTATTTATTAGTATAGGCTATATACTTGTAATAAGCTTAAGATTAAGGTTTTAAGAGAAGATTATATAAGGTAAGAGTACTATAAAGTAGCTATACTCTCTTATACTAAATACTTTATAGCCTAGCCTTAATTAAAAGATTTAAATATAAGGTTAACTACTTTTTTCTAGTATAGTTATATATAATATAGAAAATAGTACTACTAAAGTTAAATTAATAACTTTATACTTAAAGGTAAAACTAGTTCCTTATATATATAAGTAAAACTAAATCCTCTATACTTAGAAGACTAGATCTTTTATACCTAGAAGTAAGACTTAACTATTTATACTTAAAAGTAAGACTAGATTTTTTATACTTAAGAGTAAGACTAAATTTTTTATACTTAAGAGTAAAACTAAATTCTTTATATTTAAATAAAAAGTTAATCTTTTAATAGATTAAAGGGTTACTTAAAGGTAAAGATTATATATAGTTTACTAAGAATAGTACAAGACTGTAATAAATAGATGTAATAAATAATTAATTAATTGCGTAAGTTAATTAATTACTCTCTAATTAATCTCCTAATTATTCTCTTCCTCTAGTAGCTCTATATACTTTAATCTACCTAGTTTACTAAGGTTACCCTATATAGAGAGTAGAGATCTAATATCTCTATTATAGTAGTTTAGCCCTACACTATTTAGATTATAACGTAATTAACTAATATTCTTATAATACCTGTTTTATATATAATAGTCTAGATAGATAGCTTCTTATAGTTTAGGATTAGTGTAATCCTAGGACTACTTAATTTCTAGATTATTGTTAGATAAGATGCGTAATCTAGAAATTAAGTAGTCCTAGGATTGCGCTAATCCTAAACTATAGGAAGCTATCTACTTAGACTATTATATACTAAATAGCTATTACAAGAATATTAGTTAATTACGTTATAATCTAAATAGTATAGGGCTAAACTACTATAATAGAGATATTAGATCTCTACTCTCTATATAGAGTAACTTTAGTAAACTAAGTAGATTAAAGTATATAGAGCTGCTAGAGAGAGAGAATAATTAAGAGAAAAAAATTAGAGTAATTAACTTACTTAATTAATTAATTATTATATTATATCTATTTATTACAGTCTTGTACTACTCTTAGTAAACTATATACAACCTATAGAACCCTTAAATCTAATAATTATAGTATTTAGTTTAGTAAGTAGTACGTATATAGTAGATATAGGAAGACTAAAGATTAGATAAACGTAATAATATACTCGAAGCTTATCTACTCCTTTTTATACAAGTATTAGTTACTATAGTACTACTTAGCTAGAATCTTATAGTACTTAAGATCTTCTTTAAATACTTTAAGGCTAGTAGCTAAAAGTTTAGACTATCTAGTTAGACTATTAACGTTTAAAGCTAGAGTATAGTTAGCAATTAATAGAGCTCTAGGTACTACTAGCTCTAGGATTAAGGAGGTTATTATATCTAGATTGATTTTATCCTAGACTTTATAGGCTATATATCTAGATTGTAGTTAAATTATCTATACTATATAATTAGTATTATTTCTTAATATTACTATTAGATTGTATTACAATATAGATACTATTGTACGTTAATTAATTTAGTTAAGGTAGTAATAGCTTGTATTAGTTAAGGTAGTAAGACTCTTAATTATTAGATTTAAGGGGTCTAATATAGAGGTTACTAAAAAGGCTTTTTAGTAATAGCTAAGTAGATTAATTGTTTAAGGAGGTTTAAGTAAGTGTGTAATAAATATATGTAATAAATAGTTAATTAATTAATAGTAGTAATTAATTATTCTATTCTTCTAACCTCTGTATCCCAGCTACTCTATATACTCGAATCTACCTAGTTTGCTAAGGTTGCCTAGTATAGCTAGTAGAGGGCTACTATCTTTACTAAATTAGTTCAGCTCTATACTATTTAGACAATACTGTAATAGACTATAATATTTATAATAACCGTTTAGTATATAATAGTCTAGCTCCCTAGCCTCCTATAGTCGTGCTAGCTAGCGTGCCGTGCTTAGAGAGGGAGAGGCTAGGAAGATTGCACTTTTTCGGTAGCTCTAGATTGCGCTCTAAGTTACGCATCCGAGTTGCGTATCTAAGTTGCGCATCTTATCTAATAGAAGGCGTATAGCTATTAGTTAAGAGCTTAATCTAGAACTATATTAATTATATTACTAAACTTAAATTCCTACTAGCTTTCTATATAGTGTTTAACTAGGCCTTTATAAGAGTAAATATTTACTAAGTATTCTAAGCTACTAGCCTTGTTCTACTTTAGCTAGAAGTAGTTATCTTAAGACTTAATATCTAGCTTTGTACGCCTACTCTAGCTACTCTAGCTCTACTAGAGGCTCCCTAGGTAGCTTGCACGCTAAGTAACGTACGTAAGCTAGAGGCTCAGTTAACGCTTATACGTAAGCGCGTACGCCGGCACAAGAGCTCGTCGCCAGCATCGGTTATTAACACATTTAATCAACTCAAAAAGGGAGCTTATAGAATGATGCTAGAACCCGAGTTAATGTATAATTAGATCTCCAGTCTTGAAAGAGCCAATAAGGCAGCCAGCAAGCGTAAATCACGAAAAAAGAAGCGAATCTAGAAGAAAGGAGTCTTGACAAAGGGACAAGGAGAGGATATACTTGCTTAACTAGAGGCTGATCACCAGATTGATCGTGAACAGCGTGAGAGTAGGCGGCGTTCAGGCTCGAGTCGCCAGGCTCGCGCGCGCTGTAAGAGGTGCAGAGAGACTGGGCACAACCCGCGTACATGTAAGAAAGATGGGGAAGCTACTACTTGATTTATTATATAAATATATACTCTCTACTCTACTGCGTTGCTGAGTTGTACGCTTGAAGAGGTGCGCAAAGTTGGTTGGGTGCGCAACTCGCTTGCCAACTACGTTAACGATGGGAGGTTTTGGTCGGTTCAATCATGTGATGACCCCACCTACTGCGGCACAGCAGAAATCTTGAGACCAAAGGGCGCCAACTCGCAAGCTTCGTTGTCAAGCACTATCCACGATTTACGACAGCATGGGCTCAACACCGAAAACTAGTGCCCCTGCGTTGAGCGGCACTAAATCTTCTTCTCTTCACATTCTCGATGATCCCCCAAGCGGCATGGTCGACATTGTGGTACTTTTTAGCCAGCTAGCCACATTTCGAAAACAGCAGGAAAATTTTTGCGAGCGATTAAAGGCTGCGAAGATACCGGCGAGAATCTTGACGTTCACTTACGCTTATTCCGCAAACCATGATACTGGTTACCTTACGCGTGCTGAAGCAGCCGCAGCTCTCTGCCACTTTTTATCCTCAGAGCGCGAGGCCTCCGGAAGAATGAGCGCTCCGATTATTTTCATTCTGGGTCCGGACAGAATAGACTCAATTATCAGCATAATCCTAGGCGACAGCTTTCCTAGGACACGTACAGGAGAAGAGAATGTTAGCAGCATCATTTCCACTCCCATCAAGCGCTCAACCTTTGGCGTGCTGTACCTCCCTGCTTCCCCCCATACCCACCGCCAACGTTTTCTCGAGACGGTTATATTATCCTCCCTACAAGCGGCCATCATCATTGCCCTATACGTCTACAAGTTTTACCGCGGCAGCTCTTCTGACACGAGCTGGTCGATCCGGTTGGTGGTATCCCGTATTGTAATCTTCGCCACCATGGCGTTTCCACCAGAGCGCTTTCCTTTCCCGGGGCCATTCCTCTGGCTAGGGATTGAATTCATTACTTGGATATCCCATGACTCTCCCTTGGAACAATATTACAAAGAATCTCTGAAATATGATGCATTGGGTTGTTTGATATTAAACTACGGATTCTTAGGACTGGACCAGTTTCATGTTAACAGTAATGATAAGCTACAATGGTTGTTCATTGTAATCGGAATTTCGGCCACCATCTTAAAGTACTGGCCTCTCGCCACGGTACCTTCAGCCAGTCTACAGGATCTAGTCTTGCTGTTAGCAGTTACTATTACGGCTTTTATGACCTTGAGCGCATGGGTGCATTGGGTCTGGCGGTTTATTTTGAAGGACAGGGAATCTGCAATGGAAAGGAAAGTTAGGTTGTTGGTACGACGTGCTAGTATTGCGATACCGGTAGATTCTTCGCATGTTATCGTATTTGAAGCCTGTGAGGAGAACAGAAGTACCTTTATCCTTCAGTACTGCGGACGGAAGCCCAGGTAGGATTAGGGTATATAAATAATTTGTATCCCTTTTCACGTTTGGCAAATGAGTGCTTGCTAAAGGACTTATATATAACAAGGTTACGAGACCCCTGAGATCTTGTAATACCCCAGATGTATCATAGTTATAGTCCTTGGCCCAGAGCAGGGCCGGTGCGCTCTAGTGCAAGGTCGGTGCGCTATTAGTGCGGGGCCAGTCCACTGCGCTGGCGTATAAGAAGCTCTATACTTGCGTACAGAGTTAAGCAAGTATTATTTACCTTCTCAAGAATTTTACTTGAATTACTGTTATCCCTTTACTATCTTCTGTAGCCTACAGCAAGTACTATTGCCTTCTAGCTACCCTTAACATAATAATACTTCTTTGCTAATAGTCTAGGGATAACAAATACACGCTCCTTACGCTAGGCTACAACTATAGAGGAAAATACTTAGTTAACAGCTAAACAAGACTCTATATAGAGTGCAAGTAGCGCGTAACTAGAATGCGCCCTAAGTATACCTATAATAATTAAAGATTGTATTTATAAAGTAACTATTAGGCGCAATAGACTAATCTAACTATATACACTTTGCGCCTTAGAAGAAGAAATTATATACCTAGAACAAGAACAAGCTACTTCTTATATTATACCCCTTAAAGATAATCCTAAGGTTACTATTCTAGCTTTACGCAAGTAGAACGTAACTCTCTTAACTAATAATATGCGCGTAAAGCGTATACTCTATCCTAAAGACCCTATAGAGTATAAAGGTAAGTCTTTAAAGAAATATTAAGAGTTCTATTACTTATATAAAATAGTATTTTACCTTATACCTTAAGACTTTAAAGAAGATAAAGATAAAGTCCTTTAGGCTATATAGTACCTTATAGGAGACCTACGTAAATAATAGTATACGTACTATAAGTATAACTATAATATAGATAAGACTCTTATATAGAGATACTTTAAGAACTACTTACTTAACCTACTTTCTAACCCTATTAATTATAGTTTAGAAGTAGTAATAGTATACTCTATAGCTACCTAATATAAGGAATAAAGTATAAAATTATTTACTAAATACTTAGATATTCTTAAGGACTAGCTTTCTTAATATATAGAAGAATAGAGAGTCTAGTATTTCTTTTTAAAACTTTAACCTAAGTTATAAAGAGCTATTACTAATTATTACTAGGTCTTAGCTATAAGAGAAGACCTTATTACTTTAAGCTTAACTCTTAAGTAAAACTTGCGCAGTATAACAAATATATACAATTAATAAACAAATAGTATAAGTAAAGTAAACTTAAAGAAAGCTTAGTTAAAGGGGGAAGTAAAACCTCCCTAAAATAAGCTAATAGATAAGTCTACTATTAAATACTTTAAATACTATAAAAAGGGGTACTATACTTATAAGTATAGAAGTAGTAATTCTAACTATATCCTAGTCTATATAAACTAGGTAAGAAAAGGCCTAGCTTAATTATTAGCTCTAAGATAGTAAGGTAAAGGTTAATTAATATCCTACTAGGTATATAGCGTACGTGCAGCGCAACTTTAGGTTTAAAACTAAAAATAAAGCTTTAGGTTATTCTAGATCTTTAGGTAGATATTAGCCTTATTAGTTAGTAAACTATAGTAGAAATAAGACTAAAGCTAATTAAAGATACTAAGCTCTTTAGGCTAGGTTAGATAGAGGCCTAGAAGTAGAATACTTATACTACCTATAAGCTTTAGGTACGCCTTACTAATAATAGTAATATAATACGTAGGTCTAAGATTATAGTATATAGAGTAGATAAAAAGAGAGTATCTCTCTTTCTTAGTAATTCTTTCTTTAAGAAGGAAAGAATATAGCTTAATTATAGCTTATAGACCTAGTACTAGAGATATACTTCTACTACCTAAGTATAGTTATATATAGTTAAGGACTTTATAAAAAACCTAGAAGAAACCTAGATAGAACTTTATCTACTAGGAGTACTTAGGACTAATATAATTAACTTAGAATATAATATATATATCTATACTATATTAATAGTATATAAGCTATATATCTCTAATACCTTAATAGAATATAGTAATATATTTAATAAGGCTATAGTATAAGTATTACTCTACCTTAAAAACTCTAATTATATAATCCTACTAATAGTAGAAAAAGAACTTCTCTTTAGGCTACTCTATAATCTCTTTATACGTAAGCTTAAGGTACTCTATACTTATTTAGAGGATATACTCTATAAAGGCTAGATATATTATAGTAATAGCCTAGTAGAGGTACTTATCCTTTTTATTCTAAAGAAAGATAGAGGCTTACGCCTTTATATTAACTACTATAGGCTAAACTTAATTATAGTAAAAGATTAGTACCTACTCCTACTAATTAGAGAGATACTAGACTACTTATTAGGTATACGCTACTATATAACCTTAGATCTTAAGGACGCCTACTATAGGATTAGAATCTAGGTAGGTAATAAGTAGAAAATAGCTTTCTATACTTACTATAGGTATTTTAAGTACCTAGTTATACTTTTTAAGCTAATAAATACTTCTACAAGCTTTTAAGTATATATTAATAAAGTACTTAGTAGATATCTAGATTATATTTATGTTGTATACCTTAATAATATACTTATATATACTTATAGTAATAATATTATACTCTACTAGTATACTATCTACTTTATACTTATAGTATTAAGGAAAGTAGAACTCTTTATAAACCTAAAGAAGTATACCTTTATATCTAATAAAGTATATTTCCTAGGATTTATTATTATAAGATATAGTATACGTGTTAAACCTAAGTATATAGAGACTATTATATAATAGCTAGAGCTTACTAGTATTTAAGAACTATAATTATTTCTAGGCTTTATAAACTTCTATTAAAAGTTTATTAAAGGATATACCTATAAAATAGTACTTCTTATAGATTTCTTAAAAAGAAAGTAAGAATTTTATTAGCTAGACTTAGTATAGAAAGCTTTTAAAGAACTTAAAATATACTTTATAAGTATACTTATACTACGCTACTATAACCTAGTACTACCTATTTACTTAGAGATAGATACGTCTGCGTTTATAATATCTAGAATTCTATCTTAGCTCTACTCTAATAAGAAATAGCACCTAGTCGCCTTTATATTAAGAAAACTACAAGAAGTAGAACTAAACTATAAAATATACAATACTAAGCTTTTAGCTATTATTTATAGCTTTAAATAATAGTAGTACTATCTTAAAGGTACGTAGTATACTATTTAGGTACTAATAGATTATAATAACTTATACTTAATACGCGCTATATATAAGCTAAACCTATACTAAGTGTACTAGGTAATATACTTAGGAGCTTTTAATTTTAAGGTAAAATACTAAGCTAGTAGGTTAAACCCTATAGATAGTCTCTTAAGGAGATATAACTATAAATAGGAGAATCTATTATTAGTATACTTATTACTTACTCTCTAGTAAAAGTTACTAGTAAGCTTAATAGCTAGGGTAAGGATAACTAGTAGAGTAAGAGGATCTATAACTAAGCTAAGCTTAGAAAGTATATATAAGACGTATAGTACTAGAGACTATAGTACTAAAAGGACTCCT
>JALNQK010000336.1:0-19864 GCA_028458525.1 Ophiosphaerella herpotricha
GAGGTTTAAGTAAGTATGTAATAAATATATATAATAAATAGGTAATTAATTAATTGTAGTAATTAATTACTCTAATTAACTAATTAATTGTTCTATCTTTCTAACCTCTATAACCTAGCTACTCTATATACTTAAATCTACCTAGTTTACTAAGGTTACCTAGTATAGCTAGTAGAGGGCTACTATCTTTACTAAATTAGTTTAGCTCTATACTATTTAGATAATAACGTAATAGACTATAATATTTATAATAACTATTTAGTATATAATAGTCTAGCTCCCTAGCCTCCTATAGTTGTACTAGCTAGCGTACCGTACTTAGGGAGAGGGGGGGGCTAGGAAGATTGTACTTTTTCGGTATCTCTAGATTACGCTTTAAGTTACGTATCTAAGTTACGTATCTAAGTTACGTATCTTATCTAATAGTTGTATAGCTAGTAGCGTAGATACTTATAATAGCTATAACCTACTTATAATTACCTAGCTAAATAAGATTCAGCCTTATATACCTCTCTAAGCCTATAATAACTTTTATTAACTTAATTATTTCTATCTAAAAGCTAGTCTTATTAAAGTTGTAGATATTATCTAGATTAATACTATATATTACTATTATATCCTATACAAGCTTAAACTACGCACTAATAACTACTAGATCTTCTTAAAGTATTCTCTAGTAATCCTTTACTTAATTAAAGGCTATCTTAAGCTCCTCTATATATACTATAAAGTGCAAAGGCTAGTTTTTCCTTACTAGCTCTCTACTATATATTACTAATAGTTTATTAGCTATATCTACTACTTTATATAGCTAGGGAGCAAAACCTCTTAAATTAAGGTTAAGAATATATTGTATAATAGTTTCCTCTTCTATTATAGTAAGTTTCTAGTAGTTTAGTTAAGTAGTATATTAATAAGTAATTCTATAGAGCTAGTTAGAAAGCTACTAATATTATATATTTAAAGCTATAGTAGTACTTTGCAAAGTCTAAAATTAGCTTAAAGTATAGGCCTAAAGTCTAAGTTTAATTCTACTTTCTTAAAAAGTTAATTTATTACTTTATTAAGGCTATATTATTAGTTGTATGTAATATTTATAATACTATAAAAAAGAGGCCGGTTTAGTAGTATAGCTAGCTTAGTAGTAGAATATATTATTTTATTCTAGAAAATTTTATTTTATTATTTTTTATACTATAAATAAACTTTTTTTCTAATAGTACTATAACTAAAAATATTTAATAGTAGGTAGAGACTATATTACTATTAATATATATATTTAATAATTATAATAATACTTTAATTCTAAGTAGATATAGTTAATATAAATAGAGTTTTATATATAAATACTTTATTTACTATTTTTATATTAGTATATAAGTATATATATTATAGTTTTAAGTTTTATATAGTTTAATTCCTATAAATAAAGCTAAATATAATAAAAAACTTTTAATTATATACTATACTAGTATTTATTCTATATAAAAGAGGTTATTATTTAAATAAATTTAAGAATTCTAGAGCTAGTAAGTAATATTATAGTAAACTATAATCTTTATAATATAGATTTTTTTTAAATATTTTTACTATAACGTATTTTATAAGCAAGTAGCTAACCTAAGTAAGTAGCTAATACTAAACTAGCGCACTACCTATATAGAACTATTACGTAATATCTTAACTATAATAAAGCTAAAAGATATATACTAAAGCTAATATATAGCTTACTATCTCTAAAATTAATATATAATATATTTAAAGTATTAATTAAGCTATAAATATATATAATATACCTTAAAGAACTCTTATCTAGTAACTTACTAGAACGCGTATATAACGCAACTATAAAGTAAACTTAAAGCGCCTAATAAAACTAGAAGAAAAAGCTATAGTCTAAAAGATTATAGAGTAGTTTAAATAAGGTCTTATACTCTTAAGGTCTTATATATAAGAAATAGTAGATAAACTTCTTAGAGCGTAGTAAAGTAACTCTATTAGTAAAAACTAAGTTAATAACTTTATTAAGTAGACTCCTAAGCTCTATAAGTACTAGAGCTATCTATATAACTATTAGTAAGCTACTTATAAAGATCTTATAGCTATTATAAGCTAGTTTAACTTACTATAAAAGATAAAAAAGATATAAGAGATTATAGATAATAATATCTATAACTTTAATAAGACTAGCTTTATAATAGGTAAGATATTATTATAGATAGTTATTACTAGTTTAGAAGTATCTAGGAAAAAGAAGATAATCTAGCTAGGTAACTATAAGTAAGTTACTACTATCTAAAGCGTATTAGCTATAAGTTACTTACTTTTACCCTTTATTATCTTTATAGGTAGTATACTTATTAACGTCTAGTTTAAAGACTTACTACGTAATTAAATCTTTAAAGTAAGCTATAATAGCTAGATAAATAATTAGCTTACTCTTACCTAGTTAGAGTACTTTAATAAGTATACAAAGCTATATAATATAGGTATATACTAGCTACTTATAGTTAATAGCTATAAGAGCTATATCTTACTTAAATTCTAAGATCTTTATAAAGAGAAGAATATTATCTTTTACTATTTACCTTTATATTTATTATACTTACTATAACCTCTTAATATTAGTTACTTTATACTATTAAAGTATAGGTATAGTAACTAGATCTTAGCCTTAGTACGTAACTATATATATTTTATTAGTAAGGAAACCTTCTTCTAAGTATTTAAGCTAGCTTTTAAATAGTCTTTAATAGTAGAGAATATTAAGGTAGGCTTTAGAGGTACTAGGATAGTCTTATATAACTTAGAAGCTATTCTATTAAAGCTTAATATAAGGTTATAGACTCTAGAACTATTACTATTAATATAGGGCGTATAGGAGGTATAGATACTATGTAATACTTATAAGATAGAGGTATAGGCTATACTTATTTAATAGAAGATCTAAAACTATTATAGGTCTTCTTTAAGCTTATTAGATAGAAAGATTTACTAGCTAAGTATAGGCGCGTAGTAGATTATATATAATATAGTATTATTATAGGAAGAATAGGTATTTATATAAAGTATAATTAATACGCTTATAAAGTATTAGTTAAGAAAATAAAAGTATATTTAGATAGAAGAGACCTTAATAGTAAGAGAAGTACAAGACTTAATTACTAAAAGAGAGGGTAAAGATTATAATACTAGTAAAAAGAGTATATATAAAGTATATAGTATAGTATACTATAGATATTATAGTAAGAAAGGATATAACTCCTATACTTATAAGGTAGAAATTAAGGATACTAAGGATAGTAATAAGTTTATAGAATAGTTTAGCTTATAATAATTTTTAATAAGTATATTACGTATTACGTAATAGTTCTACGTAGGTAGTACGCTAGTTTAGCGTTAGCTACTTACTTATAAAACACGTTATATTTTTATTTTTATTTTAAGCTCTATTATAAATAGTATATTAATATATTTAAAAATTTTATTTTTAATACTATTAAAAAGATTTTTATATAAAAGAATTATAAGTATAGTATTTATATATTATATATATAGTTATTTTATCTATTAAATATAAAGTATATTAAGAAACTTAGCTTTTCTATAAACTTTATTATAGTTAATTTCTTTAAAATACTTTTAAAAACGTATTTATTATAGCTTATATTAGTAGTATAACTATATAATTTTATAAATATATATACTAAACTTTATATTCTCTACAAGATAAGTAAATAAAATTTTAATATTTCTTACTTTTAAATTTTAAGAGATTTTAACGTTCTTAAATTAATTTATAAAGAACTTTACTAGTATTTTATCTATATATTAGGAGTAAATCCTACTTTTTTTAATATTTTTTTTATTATCTATAAGATATACTATAAAAAGTCTAAAACGTTACAAATCCTAACAAAATTAAAGTACTAAAACTTATACTCCTTACTCTTCCTAAACCTTTAATAGTTACTCTAAAAGATATCTTAATAAGTAAGTTTTATTTAACCTTTATTTAACTATTTATTAATATAATTTAAAGAAGTTTAACTAAGAAAGACTTAAAAGATAAAGTTAAAGAGTTAAAAGAAGTTAAAAGTAATATTAACTTTACTTAAACTACTTTATAAAGAAAACTTAATAGTAAGTAATTAATTCTACTTTTTATATACTTTTATTAATATATAATAGAAAGTTAAGACTTAAAACTTAAAGTTTATAAGTTAAACAAAGAGATAACAAAATTAAAACTTAAAAATCAAGAATTATAAGTTAAGTTATTATTACAGGTTACAACCCTACACAGGAATTTAAACTAATAGAACCTAAGTTACTAAGGAGTAACAAACTAATAGGCTATAAGTCCGAGGGACTTATATAGGGTAGTAACGTAGAATACAACTTAGACACGTAAAAAGTAACTTAGTAATTCGTAGTTCTTAGCAAATATAAAGCGCGAAGTTAACTTAGTACTTTGTAGTTCTTAGTAAATACAAAGCGCGAAGTTAACTTAGTACTTTGTAGTTCTTAGTAACTACAAAGTACAAAGCTATAAGGTATATAGTTAATAGAATACGTATTATTAGAATAGTATTATTAATCCTAATCCTTAACCTAGAGCAATATACTCTTAACATCTGTAATTTAGAATTATTATTATACTTCGTCCTATTAACAGTTAACCCAACACCTACATCTATTTACGTTGCACTCTAATTGCAATTACTGCGCACTAGGTAAGTCTACTAATAGGTACTATAGCTAATAAACTATTATACTTTAACAATTATTACTTTAGAGAGTAAAGCGTAAGTAGCGTATAGTCTAAGCTAAGCAACAACAATAGCTATATCTATAAGAAAAGGACCCCTTAAGTTATACAAGTTAGACGATACAGACTTTAGAAATATTAGGGAAATCCTAAAAGGTCTCTACAAAGATAGAAAATAGATAAGGATAGTAGTTAAGAAACTCCTTAAATAGAATAACAAACTAAAGAGCTATATTAACTAGAACAAAAACTAGGTAAGGGCTATAGCTAAGGATTAGGAAAGAATTAAAGGTATTACAGGCTGCCTAGGAACAAGCGTAACAAAGAAGCTACCTAAAATACTAGAACTTAAGAAGTTTAATAGAGAAAGGAAGAACCTACAACCTTTCCTAGTAGTAGTAATACTATATCTAGACGTACAAGTAGAATACTTTAATATAGAAGAAAAGAAAGTTATATATATAAGAATATACCTTAAAGATAAAGTAATAAAGTAGTTTAACCTATATTAGTTAGACTATAGGCTTAATATACCTAAATAGTAAAAGGAAACAATAGTAATAATATTTAGTAACTACAAACAATTTATTAAAAGGCTTAAGGTAGTATTTAGAGACACTAATATTACAAGATAGGCTAAAGAAAAACTTATAGGCCTAAAATAAACAAAAGAAGTACTAGAATATATATCTATATTTAAACAACTGTCTATAAATATAGAATAGGGCAAACTAGCCTTAATAGTAAGGTTTAAAGAGGGACTAAAAAGTAAAATCTAGTACAAAATAATTAGAATAGAAAAAGTATAGATACTTAAGGCTATAAAAGTACAAGTAATCTAGGTTAACAACAAACTCTAAGAATAGAAAAAGAACTAATATAGAGAAACAAGAAATATGTAAGACTAAAGAGATCTAATAATCCTAGATACTAATAAAGAAGGTAAAAAGAAAGACTTTAAGTACTATAACTATAATAAGAAAGGGTACTACGCAAAAGATTATAGAAGTAAAAAGAAAGAAGGTAAGAAAGACCTTACCTATTATAACTATAGAAAGAAAGGTTACTTTACAAAAGATTGCTAAAGCAAAAAGAAGAAAGAGATATAGTTAAAAATAAACAAGATAGGAAAGAACTCTAAAGAATATATAGAAGAACTGCAAGAGAAAGTAGTAGCTAGCTAAGAAAACTACTAAGGGTTACACTAGATATTCTACTACGAAGATATATACCTAATATATATCTACGCGAAACAAGGAGCAGGATAGTTTCTATAGAGAAAACGAGAAAGAATAGTAGTAATAAAGGAATAAGTCTAGGAATAAGTAGAAGAAACTTACAAGGATTAAGATAAGAGATTAGAGGTAGAGACCTATAGAGTAGGACTCCTAACCCTATTACAAACTATAAAGAAAGATTACAAGGATACTTTAGAAGGAGAGAGCTCTAGTATAGAGAATTAAGAGGATTTTAGTATAGAGGGCTAAGAAAACTCTAAACTAGAGAAACTAGTACAAGATAAGAGATTCCTATTAAGACAAGGACTAATATTAGGGATAGAGGAAGTATACAACAAATAGAAGTTACACTTCCTAAGAGAAATAAAGATTACGTCCTTTAGACGCTAGATAGAGATAAATATAGTAGCTATAGGAGATATACCTATATAAGAAGAATAGACCTAATTAGTAAAGAAAATAAAATAGCTAGAAGACGCCTATATATAGAATAAACTAGTAAAGTACTATATCCTAGTATAAGATAGGCTAGGGAAAGACAAGTATAGAGAAGAGGACAACGTAAGAGTATAATTAAATTACCCTATACACTACAAAATCGCTTAGGTATCCTATATAGAGGTAGGCTATTAAATATATAAGATACCTAAGGATAGAAACAAGATATAGCTAAAAAGAAACAACAACTAAAACCTTACAAAGGTTATTAAAAGAGAGGAAGTCTATAGATAGTAACTAGTAAAAATCTAAAAAGGATACCTAGTATTAGAACTAGGATACAAACTATCTAAAGAATGTATACAAGGAAAGCCTTAGTATAAATATATACAAAACAAATACCCTAAATATATAGGAGAAAAGGTTAAAATAAAATACTAGCCTAAGAAGAAGATACTTTAAAGAATAAAAGGACTACACATAACTATAGAAGGTTATTACTAAAGAAAGAAAATCTAAATTATAGTAGATAGTAGAGCTACCTAAAACTTTATATAAAAGAAGTTTATAGAATAGTAGGGTATATAATAAGTACTAAAGAAATACCTATAATAGTTAAGTATAATAGAAGGACTACTGTTTTAAGAACTAGTTAACTCTAAGACTAAACCTTTAATACTAGAAGTATAGGGTCTAGAAATTTGTAATTTAATTATAGACGTAACTCAACTTAACAAGTACTAAGACGTAATATTAGGAATACTATAGTTAAAAATAACAAATCCCTAAATTAATTAGAAAACAGGAAAGATTATATACAAACAAGACATATTACAAGCAAATATAGAAAGATACGTAGAAAAGTTTCTAGAAGAATACAAGAAATAGGAAGAACTCCTAATAGAACTAGAGAACTACTAACTAACGTATAAACTATAAGACCTAAAGATAGAACTAGAAGAAAGTAAAACTATAGGATAGAGCCTAGTATATTAAAAAATAGAAGATAAAGTAAAGATTAAAAAGGAGTATATTAAGACAGCACTCTAAAACAAATAGATACAATAATTAAGCTTATTAGTAGCCTATAGAACTCTCTTTGTAGACAAGAAAGGAATAAAGGAAAAAAGATTTTGCATAGACTTTAGGAGAACTAACGCAATAACTAATAAGAATTAATATCTCCTACCTTGCATAGATAAGATATAGGACAGGATAAGTAAAGCTAAAATCTTTACAAAACTCGATATATAGAACGCCTACTACTAGATCTAAATAGTAAAAGGCTATAAATAGAAAATAGTATTTAGAATACAATATAGATTATATAAATACTAAGTTGTACCCTTTAGATTAACTAATATACTAGCTATATTCTAAGAAAGAATTAATACAATACTATAAGAATACTTAGATATCTTTGTATTTATATACTTAGATAATATCTTGATATTTTCTAAGAACAAAGAAGATTACGTAAAATACGTATACAAGATACTAGAACTCTTAGCAGAAAACTAGATATTTCTTAAAATAAGGAAATATAAATTCTATACAAGAAAAACTAATTTCTTAGGATTTATTATTAAACTAGGATAACTAAGGATTAACTTAGCGAAAATAGACGCTATAATTAGATAGCTAATACTAAAGAATATTACAGAGATCTAACAATTTTAAGGACTTATAAACTTCTACTAAAAGTTTATAATAGGATAGTTAGAACTTATAAAGCTACTAACAAGACTAACAAAGAAGAATATACCCTTTAAGTAGATAGAGGAATACAAGAAGGTATTTAATACTATAAAGGAAAAATTTAGAGAAGACCTAGTTCTAAGAATATTTAACCTAGAACTACTACTAATAGTTAATACAGACGCCTCGAATTTAGTATATAGTATAGCCCTATAACAAGAAGACCTAACTACAGGAAACAAATACCTAGTAGAATACTTCTTAAAACAAATAATAGAAGCAGAAATAAATTACCCTATTTACAACAAGGAGATACTAGTAATATATAAGGTACTTAAACAATAGAGGGTATATCTACAAGGAGCTAAATACAAGATACAAATCTACACTAACTACAAGAACCTAATAGAGTTTACAACAAACAAGGACCTAATATAACAATATACTAGATAGTAGGAGTATCTTGTAATATTTAACTTTAATATAATTTATACAAAGGGATTAGAAAACATATTTATAGATATACTAAGTAGAAGACTAGATCTGTAAAAAGAGGTTAAAGCTAAAGGAACTATACTAGTTAAAAACAAAGAAGGATACCTAGAGATAAACAAACCTAAAGTAGCTGCAAGCCTAGAAATAACAGGAAACAAATAGGACTAATAGATTAAAGAAGAAACCAAGAAGGATCTAAGTACCTAAGAAATAGAAAATAGATTCTAAATAGAATATAGACGAATCTATATACTAACTAAGATATAATAGGAATTTATAAGATAATTCTATAAATTACTAGTATATAGCTACTAGAGAATAGAGAAAACCCTAGAAAGACTATTAAGAAATTACTATATACCTAAGGCAAGACAAGTAGTAATACAAGTATTAAAAGACTATATAGAGTACTAGAGAAATAAATATAATAGATACGTACTATATAGAATACTACAACTAGTAGAAATACTAGAACAACTATAAGGAGTTATTACAATAGATTTTATTACTAGACTACTAAAGTTAAGAGACCTAATCTCAGGAATTAAATACAATAGTATTCTAATAATAGTCGACAAACTAATAAAGTATACATACTTCTAACTATATAAAGAAAAGAGTAGTATAAAGGAAGCTATATACTAAGTTATAGACTTAGTTATAAGATAATATAGAGTACTAGACAAGATTATTACTAATAGAGATATTAGATTTATATCTAGTATATAGAACACTATAATATCCTTACTAGGAATTAAATATAGCATGTCTACAGAATACTACCTATAAATAGATAGACAATTAGAACAAATAAACTAGATAGTAGAGTAATACCTAAGATACTACCTTAATTATAACTAAAACAATTGGGTAGTACTACTACTAATAGTAAAACTAGCCTACAATAGCTTAAAGAACGCAGCAATAGGAGTATTACTATTTTTTACAAATTATAGATTCGAACTAACTATATATTAAATACTAAGGGATATAAGATTATAGAACCTACAAGGACAAAAAACTATAGATAGAATTAAGGATATATACAAACAACTAAAAGAAGACGCTGAATTCCTAAGAAAATAAATAACAAGATACTACAATTAAAAATACAAAGAAGGACTCTAATTTAGAGAGAGAGAAAAAGTATAGTTACAAAGAAAGAATATTAAGACTAAAAGACTAAGCTTAAAATTAGACTATATAAAAATTAGACTATATAAAATTAAGAAACAAGTAATACTAGTTATATATAGATTAAAACTACCTAAGAGAATAAAAATATACTCTATATTCTACGTTTTACTACTAGAAAAGGTACTATAGAATACTAAACTAATAGTCTACAAAGCTAATATATATAGAGAACAAGAAGAATATAAAGCCTAAGAGATTATAGGATACTAACTCTAAAATAGAAAAAACTACTACCTAGTTAAATAGTTAGGAGTAGATAAAGACAGAAAACTATAGGAATATATATAGGAACTAGAGGAAAACCTTAACTACTTTAAGTTACTAGAGGACTTCTAAAGTTAAAGTTAAGTAACTTACCTTATAGTAAACTAAGAAACCTATTAAAGTTCCCTAGAGGACAAACGCTATATAGAATAGATAGGGAGACGTTAGAGAAGGTTGTACTAGTAATAAGACAAGAACCCTAAGGAGAGGGCAAACGTACCTCCTTAGCCTCTAAGATATCTAACTTAGCCTTAAGAGTATAGAATTAAGTAGAGGACTGTTTATTGTTATGCGCCTTTAACTTACAAAGATAAGCGAGATAAGCCTAGTTCTCTACTAGCTTACTTAAGATTTTAGCTATCTAAACAAGAACCTACTTACGCTTAGCCTTGGCCTCAGCAATCTAAGCAGATAATTGTTCTTAAGCCTAGTTAACAGCTCGCCCTAGAAGATATAAGTCTAGATACAAGAATTATAATTGAGCACGTATACTCTACTATAGATACTCTAGGATTTAAACAATAATACTATATATTAGTATTAATATATGCCTTATAAGCCTTACTATCCTTTTAAGAAATAATATAGTAAAGGCCCTTAGATAAACAATAAGGGTAAGGTATAAATTCTATACTATTTAGATAAATACAAGTAACTAGAGTACGTTTGTAGATAGTAGAACAAGAAGGTATAAGAAATACACTAGAAGGAATTATATAGATTAGACGAGCTAATAACTTAGTACTAGAACAGAATAATACTAGCTCTGAGGAATATAGAGGGGGAGATAGTATTATAAGTTACGACTCTACACAGGAATTTAAACTAATAGAACCTAAGTTACTAAGGAGTAACAAACTAATAGGCTATAAGTCTAAGGGACTTATATAAAGTAGTAACGTAGAATATAACTTAGATATATAAAAAGTAACTTAGTAATTTGTAGTTCTTAGTAAATATAAAGCGCGAAGTTAACTTAGTACTTTGTAGTTCTTAGCAAACACAAAGCGTAAAGTTAACTTAGTACTTTATAGTTCTTAGTAACTACAAAGCACGAAGCTATAAGGTATATAGTTAATAGAATACGTATTATTAGGATAGTATTGTTAATCCTAATCCTTAACCTAGAGCAATATACTCTTAACATCTACAATTTAGAATTATTATTGTACTTTGTCCTATTAACAGTTAACCTAACACCTGTATCTATTTACGTTGCACTCTAATTGCAATTACTGCGCACTAGGTAAGTCTGCTAATAGGTACTATAGCTAACGAACCGTTATAGTTATAAGAAGAAGTAACTAAAAATAATATAGTTAACTCTACTAGTAAGTATATAGATAAGTTTTTATATAAAATATTTATTAACTTTATTCTAGTAGATCCTACTTTAGTAGAATCTTTCGAAGAAGATTTTAATAGTAGTTAGTTAACTACTAGTTTTAATAATACTTTCTTAGATTCTCTATAGTTCTAACTTAAATAGATATATTTTTTTTATAAATAACTTTATTTTTTAACTATTAAAGATATATATATAATAGTAAGTTATAAAAAGATTACAAGTATAATATAAGTAAAAATAATAATAATATATTATCTATCTCTTTTTTAGTATAAAAGAGATATACTTATAGGTATAATTATAGATTATTACTAATCTTTAATATAAGCCTTTCTAGTATTAATACTAAAGCTAATTTAAAATCCTTAGTAATATAGATTTTATAATATAAGTTAATTAAAGTTATATAAAAGATATACTATAAAGTATATAATTATAAATTATTATAGTAGATACTACTAAGTATATAGTAATAAATTATTATACTATATACTACTTAGGATATACTTAGAAGATAGTTTAGTCTATATACTAGTAATTAATTTCTTTAATTTAGATATAAATATATAAGTAAGTTAATATTATAGATTATACTTATTATATTATATTATTAAATCTACTAGTATTTAAGTTAACTTAATAATAAGTAAGCTAACCTATATTAATACTTATATTAGAGAACTAGCTAGGTAAGCTAATTAGTAGATTTAGAAAGTATCTAAAACTTAGATATAAACTTAAGCCTTAGCTAACTATAAATCTATTAACTATATTAATCTTATTAAGTTAACTTTAGTATAAGCTTTCTCTTTTAATTTATTTATTCTATTAATCTTATTAACTTATAAAATCTATTAACTTAGTTAAATATATTTATTAATCTTTTACTTAATTCTTATACTAATAACTCTATATTATAAATAGGTTTTAAAACTCTTTTAAATCTAATATTACTATATAGATTATACTATAAGTCTATAGTTATATTTTATTATTCTTAAATATAAGAGATATTAGTAAGTATATAATTCTAGATTATTATAAGATATACTAGTAAGTATATACTTATAGTATTAGATAGAGTATATATACTATTAGTTTA
Source organism: Ophiosphaerella herpotricha (assembly GCA_028458525.1). Taxonomy (NCBI): domain Eukaryota; kingdom Fungi; phylum Ascomycota; class Dothideomycetes; order Pleosporales; family Phaeosphaeriaceae; genus Ophiosphaerella; species Ophiosphaerella herpotricha. The sequence goes on from JALNQK010000336.1 coordinate 12,552, forward strand.
CTTATATATATATATATTTATATATATATTATTATACTAAAAAAAATAAAGAATTAATATAGTAGTATATATACTACTATAATTAAAGTAATAATTTATACTATATACTATAAAGATTATAGTTATATAGTTTTCTTATATATACCTTTACTATAATACTTATTAATTTAAATAGTATATACTTAGGAAATAGTTATTTTAATCTATTATATATAAAGTAATTTAATAATCTTAATAAGTATAACGTGTTTTATAAGCGAGTAGCTAACCTAAGCAAGTAGCTACCCTAATTTTACTAGTAAAAATCGATAAACTACTACCTAATATCTCTAGAACAACTTTTTAGAATTAGCTAGAAATTTAACTAGTAATAGATATATATATAATCTATAATCTATTAGTATTTAAAGTTAGTAGCTCTTATATTACGTATAGTATTAGTTTAGAAAGTAGAGTAGCTTAAGAAATAGAGTTTTACTTAATAACTTTATAGATTTCAAAGATAATAAGTTATAACTTTTACTATATATAGAACTATATATTTCGCACCTTATATTAAAGTTGTATTAAGATATTAAAAAATAGAATCTATCTCGCTTAACTCTTCTAACCCTTATAAGTACTACTCTTAATCGAGTATAGCCTATAGTACTTTTAAATAATTTTATTTAATATATTTAAAATCTCTATTAATAATTATAAAGCTATAGTAGGATAGTTTCTTTAGTTATATACTATAGTAGTAATAGTAGAAAAATTTACTTTAAGCTTTAACTACTTACGTAATATAAGAGCTACTAGCTTTAAATACTAATAGATTATAGAATATATATATATCTATTACTAGTAAAATTTCTAGCTAATTCTAAAAAGTCGTTCTAGAGATATTAGGTAGTAGTTTATTGATTTTTACTAGTAAAATTAGGGTAGCTACTTACTTAGGTTAGCTACTCGCTTATAAAACACGTTATATCTTCTTCTTTTTTTTACTTCTATAGTCTTTTTTACTTTCTTTTTTCTTACTTTAGTAGTCTTTTATATAATACCCCTTTTTTCTATAGTAATTGTAGTTAAAATCCTTCTTTTTACTTTCTTTATTAGTATCTAGAATTATAAGATCTCTTTAGTTTTAAATACTTCTTAGCTCTCTTTTTTTGTTTTTTTTCTATTCTTAGAGCTTATTATTAATTTAGATAGCTAATACCTTTATAGCTTCTAGTTTATATACTTTCTCTATTTAAATTATTTTATATTAAATTTTCTAGTTTAGACCTTATTTAAATTACACTTTTAGTACTAATTTATTTTACTTAGTATTTATTAATAGTTATTTAAATATAGATATATATTCTACTACTTTCTTTATTTACTTTAAGTTAAAAAGTTTTTCTTCTACTTAGCGCGTAATATTAGTATCTCTAAATACTACTTTAAGTCTTATAATAAATTGTTTATAGTTACTAAATATTACTACTATTCTTTCTTTTTATCTTTTAGGTATATTAAGTCTATATTCTATCTAGTATAGTTTAATCTAGCTTATTACTTTTCTTTTAAAGTATATTCTTATATATATAACTTTTTTTTCTTCTATATTAAAGTATTTAGCTTATATATCTAGATATAATATTACTATAACTAAGAAGGTTTATAACTTCTTTCTTTCCTTATTAAACTTCTCTAGTTCTAGTATCTTAGGTAGTTTCTTTATTATACTTATCTCTAGGTAGCTAGTAATACCTTTAATTCTTTCTTAAATCTAAGTAATAGCCCTTACCTAGGTTTTATTCTAATTAATATAATTTTTTAGCTTTTTATTCTACTTAAAGAGCTTCTTAATTATATTTTTTATTTATTTTCTATCTTTATAAAGACTTCTTAGGATTTCTTTAATATTTCTAAAGTCTATATTATCTAACTTATATATCTTAAGAAGTCTTTTTCCTACTAATATAGCTATTATTATTCCGTAGCTTAAACTATACACTACTTACGCTTTACTCTCTAAAACAATAATTATTAAAGTATAATAGGGCTACCTATAGTTCTTATTAGATAGCTTACCTAGGTACGTAGTAATTATAATTAGAGTATAATATAAATAGATATAAGTATTTAGAGTAACTATTAATAGGGCTAAAGTATAATAATAATTCTAAATAGTAGATATTAAGAGTATACTACTCTAAGTTAAAGATTAGAATTAATAATACCTTATTAATAATAGGTCTTCTCTAGTATATATAGATAGTTAACTTTATACTTTATACTTACTAAGAACTATAAAGTACTAAGTTAACTTCGTACTTTATACTTACTAAAAACTATAAAGTACTAAGTTAACTTTATACTTTATATTTACTATAACTAATAAAGTACTACGTTAGGTTTATATATCTAGGTTATATTCTACGTTACTATCTTACTATAACCTATTATAATAAGGTTACAAGACCTCTAAGATCTTATAATACCCTAGATATATTATAGATATAGTCCTTAACCTAGAGTAGGGCTAGCGCGCTCTAGTATAGGTATTAGATTTAAAGGGTTTTAAAGGTTGTACACAGTTTACTAAGAGTAGTACAAGACTATAATAAATAGATATAATAAATAGTTAAGTTATTGAGTAAGTTAATTAATTACTCTAACTAACTACTTAATTATTCTCTTCCTCTAGCAGCTCTATATACTCGAATCTACCTAGTTTACTAAAGTTACCCTGTATAGAGAGTAGAGATCTAATATCTCTATTATAGTAGTTCGGCCCTATACTATTCTTAACCTAACGTAATAAGCTATAGTACTTGTAATAGTTATTACGTAGTTAAGATAGTAGTACAGCGCTAGCGCTAATTACTAGATTACTCTATTACTAGATTACTCTATAGTATATCTAATACACCCTTTTAGCTTAAGACCTATATTAAGCTAGACTAAGATACCTAATACTCCTATATTTATACTAGTTATAGTTTAGTCTGTAGTTTAGCTAGCTCTTTAGTTACAAGCTAGATTATTTAAGTATTATTATACTAGATAGTAATATAGCGTATAGGTAGCTTAATTTAAAGCTTATTAAGTAGTCTTAATATAAATATTACCTCCTTAGTTATTTACTTTCTATATAACTAGCCTATTAAAGAGCTTAATTATATATTCTTAGGAGCTTCTCCTATCTATTGTATTGTTAGCAAACAATATATTACTAGCTACTTAAAGTAAGTCTCCTCTTCTAAGCTATAGAGCTAGCTATCTTATAGCTTATAGGTACTAGCTATAGTGTTGCAAAAGCTATATCTAGACAAGTAGTAGTAGCTATAAGTAGTAGAGAGCCGATTTTATACTAATACCTATTAACTTTAGCTAACGTTAACAAGCCTTTATTTAACTTAAGCTCGATAGCCTCTATAAGCGTATTATAACGTAGGTCTTACTTATTAGTAAGCTAGTTATTTTATATAATAGGTTAGGTTAAGACTTTAGTCTATAATTTTGTCTTGTTTATAGCTATCTAAATAGACTCGCTTAGCTTCTCTAAATTACTTACCTACTAGGTAGCTATTAAGATTAGTTTAGTACGTTAGTAGAGGTAGTAGCTAACTTAGATAGAGCTTTATACTATTTACCTACAATCTCTCTACCTATAGGCTAGCTATATAAATACTACTACCTATAGTATTATCTTAGGTAAGCTAGAGTTATCTATAGACTCGAGCTTGCTAGTCCTTAATAGACTTGTAGTACTACTAGTAGTAGTAACGCTTGTTAGCTTAACTTAACGTATATAATTTAGTATCGTCTTCGTAGAACAACTTAGTTTCAAGCTAATAGGTCTGCGTAGGTAGCTCTATAGTACGCACATAAACCGCAACTTCTTCTAGGGTTTAATATATAAAGTAGTCTATTAACTCGTACCCCTTAAGCTTACTAGATAAGGTGCTTAATTGCTGCTAGTTCTAGATAACTAAGTCTCTTGTACTAGAGCTCTACTAATACCCTCCTACAAGGCTTTATTAGTTTGTAACGTATTCTTATAGGTATAAAATAACGCGTTATTAGCTATAATAAAGGTAGCGTTGTATACAGGATTAATTAATATAGTTAACTAAGCTAATAGATTACTTAAGTTAATAAGTTTAATAGAGCTTAAGTCGACAAGTTTGATTAAACTAGCTAAGTACCTAGTTAATAGAACTCGAGTCGAGTGCCGAGTTAATAGAGCTCGAGTCAACGAGTTTAATTAAACTCGAGTTAACAAGTTTAATTAAACTAGCTAAGTACCAAGTTAATAGAACTTAAGTCGACAAGTTTAATAGTAGAACTTAAGTTAACAAATTTAATAGAACTTAACTTAACAAGTTTAATTAAACTAGCTAAGTACTAAGTTAATAGAACTTAAGTCGAGTGCTAAGTTAATAGAGCTCGAGTCAACGAGTTTAATTAAACTAGCTTAGTGCTAAGTTAATAGAACTCGAGTCGACAAGTTTAATAGAACTAGCTAAGTACCTAGTTAATTAAGCTCGACTTAAGTACTAAGTTAATAGAACTCGAGTTAACGAGTTTAATAATAGAACACGAGTTAACGAATTTAATAGAACTCGACTTAACAAGTTTAATTAAACTAGCTAAGTACTAAGTTAATAGAACTTAAGTCAAGTGCCGAGTTAATAGAGCTTAAGTTAACGAGTTTAATTAAACTAGCTTAGTGCTAAGTTAATAGAACTCAAGTCAACGAGTTTAATTAAACTAGCTAAGTACTAAGTTAATAGAACTCGACTTAAGTACTAAGTTAATAGAACTTAGGTTAACAAGTTTAATAATATATTGTTAACAAGCTCTTGTAGAGTCTTATTTGGACTAGATTAATATAGTAGCAGTCTTTAATTATATAGTATCTTTTGTATACAAAGTACTATACCTCAGTTGTATTTAATATAGTTTAAGTCTTAGTACTAGCTAGATAGTCTAGTATACGTTAATATCGAGGTCTACCCTAGATTTAGTTTAACTAGCCTAATAGTCCAGTATACGTTAATATCGAGGTCTACCCTAGATTTAGTTTAACTAGCCTAATAGTCTAGTATACGTTAATAGTAAGGTCTACCCTAGGTTTTAAGTAGCGCGCTGTTCTATAAGAGAGGCGTCCCTAGTCTTACCCTAGGTAGTAGTACTACTAGTAGTAAGAGGAGATAAGGTATTATTAACTATAGAAGTAGCCTTATATTTCTCTAATCTAAGAGGATAATTTACTATTATATACTCTTAGTAGTATTTTATTATCTCCTTCTAGCTTATACTAGGTTTAAAATATCTATAGTCTTAAAAGGTCGTTAACTATATAGGTACTACTTAATTAATAGATACTAGAAAGTCTTAAGTAACTATATTAACTATTAATAGCTCTACTACTTAGTATATTTCTACCTTAGTAGTAGCCTAGTTATACTTAGCTAGCTATATACTCTAATTTAGATAGGCTTTTTATAAGCTTAAGTAAGCTTAGATACCTATTACAAGCTTACTCTCGCTTAGTATACTTATCTATACTAATAGCCTACTTTAGGTTAGCTAGCTACTATTGTAGTAACTAGTTAAGTAAGTAGTACGTACGTAGTAGATACAGCGAGACTAAGGATTAGATAAGAGTAGTAGTATACTAAAGGCTCGCCTACTCCTTTTTATACTTATATTAATTACTTTAAGCCTAGCTAGTAAGAGTTTAGATTATCTCGTTAGATAGAGTCTTAATATTTGCAGCTAGTATATAGTTAGCTACTACTAGGACTCTAATTACTTTAGGTCTTCGAGTTAGCTTAGCTAATAAGGCTAGGTTTATCTTATCCTAAATATTATAAACTACGTATTTAGCTATTAGATTGTATTAGGATGTAGATACTATAGTTCGTTAATTAGCTCGATTTAGTTAACGTAGTAAGAGTACTACTTTACTTAGTTTAGTTAAAGTAGTAATAGCTTATATTAGTTAAGGTAGTAAGACTCTTAATTATTAGATTTAAAGGGTTTTAAAGGTTATACACAGTTTACTAAGAGTAGTACAAGACTATAATAAATAGATATAATAAATAGTTAAGTTATTAAGTATATTAATTAATTACTCTAACTAACTACTTAATTGTTCTCTTCCTCTAGTAGCTCTATATACTTGAATCTACCTAGTTTACTAAAGTTGCCCTATATAGAGAGTAGAGATCTAATATCTCTATTATAGTAGTTCGGCCCTATACTATTCCTAACCTAATGCAATAAGCTATAGTACTTGTAATAGTTATTACGTAGTTAAGATAGCAGTGTAGCACTAGTACTAATTACTAGATTACTCTATTACTAGATTGCTCTATTACTAGATTACTCTATAGTATATCTAATAGTAGGGTTAGTACGCTATTAGTACAGGGCTAGTCTACTGCGCTAGTGTATAAGAGGCTCTATACTTGCGTATAGAGTTAAGTAAGTATTATTTACTTTCTTAAGAATTCTACTTAAATTACTATTATCCCTTTACTATCTTCTATAGCCTATAGTAAGTACTATTACTTTCTAGCTACTCTTAATACCTATTAGATTTATAATTTACCTTTATACTTTGTATAGGCGCCTAGGGTTCTATTAGTTCTAATTCTTATATCGGGTCTTAACTTATAATACTAATAATATCTAGAATATAGATAAGACTAGAGTAGTACTAAGTATATATAATAACTCTAGAGTCCTTATATCTACTAGTAAGTATAAGGCTTATATTATATTACCTAAAAATTATAAGTAAGTATCTATTCTTAAGACTACTTCTACTACTAGCTATTACTTTTAGCTAGTAGTAGTATTTAAAGGATAGAGCCTTTAGATAACTTAGTTCTTACTAGAATTTATACTAGACTAGTTCTATATAACTTTAATAAATAGCTAGACTTTAAATAAGATTAGATTAAAGTAGTTATAGTATATATTTATTCCTAGATCTCTACCTACTTAGAGTAGCTACTAGATACTTATACTTAATAGCTATAGCTCTTATATAACTACTAAGTTTATATATACTTACTACTAGTATAGAATATATTACTTCTACTTACTAGCTTACGTATTATATATATTATAGCTATTAGACCTTACTCTATTTAGTATTACTAAAGTAAAATATTACAACTAAATATAAACTCTATTAGCTCTTAATAATACTATACTAGTTAAAAAAGAGTACTTTAATATATACTTATTATAGAGCTTACCTCTTTAGATTAAGTATACTAAATATATATACTAGCTAGTATACTACTAGTCTTATTCTA
>JALNQK010000337.1:0-19781 GCA_028458525.1 Ophiosphaerella herpotricha
AAGCTATTTTTATTATATAACTCTTCTATAAGCTTTAGATTACTTTATAGACTAATCTAATTATAATTAAATATAATAATACTTAGATAATCTAACTAGTAACTTAAGATATAGTAAGGCTTTAGACTAAACTAAAGTATATTAATATCTATAATTACTAGCTTAGATAAGAAGTCTTAAAAGGGACCCTATAGATAGAGTATACCTAATTAGATAAAATAATTGTAGATAGACTAATAAAAGTATTACTATTAAATAAATAAGTAAGGTTTCTTAATTAACTTGTACTAGTTAAGTAAGATTAATTAGTCTTAAGTAAAACTCGACTTTAACTAGAAGAGATATAGGATTAACTTAAACTAATTACTCTACAGCTAGCTAAAAACTAAGGTTTCTAGCTAAAAGGGTATATTAGATAAGATATATAATTCTAAGATTAAGTAGTTCTAGGATTATACTAATCCTAAACTATAAAGAGCTATCTATCTAGACTATTATATATAAAATAGCTATTACAAGAATATTAGTTAATTATATTATAATTAAAATAGTATAGGGCTAAACTACTATAATAGAGATATTAGATCTCTATACTCTATATAGGGTAACCTTAGTAAACTAGGTAGATTTAAGTATATAGAGTAGCTAGAGGGAGTAAACAATTAATACGTAAATTAGAGTAATTAATTAAATTACTTAATTAATTAATTATTTATTATATCTATTTATTATAGTTTTGTACTACTCCTAGTAAACTATATATAACTATTAAGACTTCTAAATCTAATACTTTTAGTAATAAAAATTTTAATATATTTATAGAAGAAAACTATAAAAAAGCTTTTAAAGCTTTAGGACTTATATTTCTAGATATATAGTAAGTACTAGATTACCTTAATATATATATTTATACTTAACTAGGACTCCTACTAGAAGAGATACTATAGTAGTTAAAGACTCTAAGTAATATACCTAAATTTAGGTTTTAGTTAAAGATTATAAAGAACTCTTTAATATAGTTACTAGTTACTATATAAGCTAGCTTCTCTTAGCTTATAAAAGGTACTAAAGTAATACTATACTAGAATACCTTTTTTTAAGCTTATATCTACAAGCTTAAAGATTAAATAGATTAGCTAACTTAGTAGAAAACTTATAAAAGAAAGTAAATTTAGTATAGTAGAATAATAAAGTATAGAATAGTAGTAACGTAGGTAGCTATAGAGGAGTTAATAGGTATATAGAAGAAGAAAAGAGCTTATAGTAAAAGTACTTAAGAATAGGTATTACTAGGTTAATAGTACTATAGGAACTACAAGAAGACTAGGTATAACGCGTAAACGTACTAAGGAGATAAAGAAAAGACTTCTAAATTAGATAGTTATATTATAGTAGTAGAGAGTACTAAGTAAAGTTTATTATAAACTTTTAAAGTTATAGTATTTATAGTACTAAGAAAAGTTATTAGTTTAATAATTATTAGGTTTAATAATAAAATACAGTATATTTTATATTTATATATTAATTATCTATTTAGGATAGAGATTTTAATAAAATAATAATAAAATCTATAAAACTAATACTATTAAGAGTTAGTTTAAAAGAAATAGAGTTAAACTTTATCTTTACCCTAGCTATAGCCCGGATTTAAATCCTATTAAAAATGTCTAGAGTCTATTTAAGAATAGGCTAAATAAACACCCTAGAAAGAGTTTAGGTATAGGGATTAATTTAAAGAGTATAGAAGCTTTTAGGCTTACTATAATAAAAGGGTAAAATACTATATACTAGTAGGCTATAGATAATTATATACTATCTTTACCTAGAAGGTAGGAGGCTATTAAAATAGCTAAAGGCTATTAAACTAAGTATTAGTTCTATCTAATATATATTTATTAACTAAACTTAAATAAATAATAAGTTTCTTTATAAATATCAATATAGTAATACAATATATCTATAAAGCTAATATATAACAGGCTTTATATAGATAATTATTATATATAAAATATAGAAAAAAAGAGAGTTAAAATAAAACGTTATATACCTTTAAATATAGCTTAAAAATATACTCCTATTTTAGTAAGCTATAGATTTTTATTTAAGCTAAAAGATAATATTTTCTCTTTAAAAATTTTAATTTTTTATAGTTATAGCTCTTATATTAACAAAGTTATAATACTTTAAAAAAAAGTATAAAAAAGATTACTCTTTATTTTTTATACCCCTCTATAGTAATTACTCTTAAAAATATCTAAAGAAAGTCTTAAAGTACTAGATTAAGATTATTTAACTTAGAAAAGGTTATATTAACTCTAAATATTAAGCTACGTACTCTTTTACTACTTTTAATAATAAGCTCTAGTAGTTATAAATACTAAGTAATATTCTATAATTAGGGTTATAATTAATAATTATAAAGGTAAGGATTTAGAGGTATATAGATAGCTTACTAATAAGTCTAGCTAAGTACTTTAAATACCTTACTAATAGTATAATAGTAATAGTATATAAGCTAGTATTAGTATAAAAAGAAAATACTAAGCTTTAAGTAGAAGAGACTTTAATAGTTAAAGATAAAGTATATTTAGCTACTCTTAAGGACTTTAGTACGGGTAGTAATAGGAAGAAGTTAAAGAAGTAGGTATATTCTAAAGTAGTAAACTGTCTTAACAATAGTATATAGTATATAAAGGAACTCGGTATAATACGTAAATATATAAGAATATAGTAAAAGTAGACTCTAAATAATATTAAATCCTACTTTATACTATATAGAGCTAAAGTAAGCTGTTTTGCGCTATAACGTAGTTGTTTTAGTAGGGGCTTGGCAAAAGTAGCTCGCGAAGCCGTAGAGTACGTTAATATAGTAATTAGCGTACTAGATACTATACTTTATAAAAACTACCTTTAAATCTATAAAGTACTTAATATAAACAATAAGCTGCAAGCTTTTAAGGCTTTAGTAGGCTCTGCGGAGGTTAAGATTACGTTTAAGCTTGTGTAAGATAAAGTACTCGCTGTGTAGAGGAGTTTAGCTAGATAGATTGTCGTTATCTAAGATACTCTAGATAGTACTTTTTAGCTATAGTATTAGTACTAGTATACCTAATTGATTGCAGCGAGTAATATATTGTCTTACAGTCTCCTCCTACTCTGCGTTGAGACGTTTATTTGTACTAGGGCTCAAGATTTTTGAGTTGAAGCCTTTGGCTCTGCGCTGTAAATAGTTAACTGGCACATTATAATTGTGCGATAACTGCGCAAAATTTAGCTTTTTTAATGCGTCTAAGGACTCTAAACAAAGTTCAATACACTTCTCGACATTACTATAACTTCCGAATAGCGAGAACATTGCGGCGTTGCGAAAAAACACGTGCGCGAGACGAAAAGTTGACAAAAACCGCCGTTGAGGCGGAGTATGTTGGCCAGTGCGGCGAGTAGTATATAGGGACAACGGAAATGGATTGAGCTCAGTCATTCAATCTAATAGGAATACATATTTGTGATAGGCGAGATTATTCGCGTCGAAGGGGCGTTCTAGATAGGAATTGTGAGGCCGGGTTCTGTGCCACCAGACCAGACCTGACCAAAAGAGGTACAGTATGCCGAATAGGCATACTGGGCACAGAATAGTATATGTACTGGATGCCTTTCGGTGGCCCAACGGGCCACCTGTAGGAAACACCCGCGGCAGGAACGGACTTATTCAATTGCGCATTCTGCTAGAAAAGGTGTTCCTACTGACAGGTTCTGTATCGATGCCACTCGTGACGGTTCCTCATTTTACTCCGCCCAAAGGATAGTGCCGTTAGCATTCGTATGAAACCATTTTCCGGTCGTCTCATCCCGGTCCCAATACGGCTTATCCCCTCCTGCGCCCTGTTCTTGTATACCGTCGGATCTGCTGCTGTTCTTGCGCGACTATGAGGATTTGTGCCTCTTGCCACTGCTGGTGGCGGAACCTACAGGCGGTAGTTGGCGAGCCTTCGCCGCTTCGGACGCCCTCTTCCCGCCCCCTTCCAGAAGCGCGTCCAAGGAATCCCGAATCTCGTTCAGCCGCTTGTCTCTCCCCCAGTCGATGATGTTCAGAACGTACTTGCGGAAATTCAAATAATGCTCTGGATCCTGAAGCAAGAAGCTCTGGACATTCGCCATATAGTAATCGAGGTCGTTATGCTGCCAGGAGATGTAAAGTCGCGCTTCTGTGCCACTCATTGCGATGCTGAATACCGCACTATTAATTTGACGAATTGCGTCGCTCTTGCATTGCCTCAGCTGGCGGTTGAGGCTTTGGACTATGTTGACACAGGATGTAGACCCGCCTAGACATTGATTGGTCGCCACCCACATACTCCCACTACCAGTAGGACCGTCCCCTTTGAACTCGATGGTGAAAAATGGATATATCAGACCTTGATTATTGGCCACTGGTTCACGTCCCATGGAGTTAAGTTGGGGTTGTTGCTGAGCAAATGCCCCATGGCGGCTGTAGCCGTAAAGCATATCAGGAACTGGGTTGCTGACCTTATACTTGGATGTATTTGGAACAGCATGCTTGACCATCGGCTGTCTGTCGCTGCGTTGAAGGCTCTCCGTTATGTCGGGGTGAGGGAAAATATTGGTACGGAAATATTGTTCCACCTGAGGTTCTCCAGCCCCCATCCATTGAAGTGCGGCCAAGTTAGAATCTTGCCCGACCTGATCCAGCGATGGTCCAGGAGAGTCACGACCCTTACGTACATAATTAACTAGATCAGCAACTTCTTCCGGGAATTTCTCATGCGGCGGGCGCATGTAGATGTTGTTCCCGTTCAAGTTCAGGTCCCGGTAAAGCGGATCCTCGACGAGACTCCTTCCAGACGACTGGCCTGAGATATCCGACGGCGCGTTAGAACAGGACGCAATCGAAGGCGGCGTCGGCGGCACAACAAAACCATGGGCATCCCGAGTGAAAGCCATCTCCGGCGCTGATCTCGTGAATTCCCTAAAGATAGGGTCGTCGTCTGCCTGGTCAAGATGGCTGTCCGACCGACAGCGTTTCTCTCGGTCTGAGCCGACAGAGTCGAGCCACTCGGACACAAAGGTGTGGACAGGCGGATGGACTGGGTCGATAAAGTCCTTGAGAAACGAGGCGTATGCTCGCGTGGACGGCTTTGGCTTTGGCTGTTGTAGAGCCGTCTGCATCATCTCCTCGGTTAGTCGTTGGCCTGCGTGAGAGCATGTTGTCATGCCTTGTCCGCCTGATTTGCTTCCCCGTCCTTAACTCCTGGCTGTAACCGGGCTCTCTTCGCGGGCAGCGGATCGATGTTGGAAGTCGCGTCAAGTGGCCTTTTCATAAATGGCAAGAGCGCGTCCGGGGGCTGCTCTCTAGGGCTCCGCGGAAGCTCTGTAACTTGTGGGTTAGCAAGACTTCTCACCGTCCGCATACAAGAGCGATGTCGACATTCATACCTGTATCTGCACTCGCAACCCCGGCTAGCAACGTTTCTTGGAAGGCCTCAGATCGTTTCACACCCATGGCAAACGACGCGCCGGTGGATGAAGGGGGCTAGTTTCTGGCGAGCGGGTCGGCCGCGTGGCTAAAAAGATTGGTCTTCTAGGAGCCCCGTGATTTTGATTTTTGCCTACCAAGCGCTTATCGGCTACTCCCGATCTAACGAGGCTCTCGGTCAACTGCGAAAGTGGCCGATTCACGCACGGGCCAAAACAACAAAGCGCGCTCTATCAACAACTTGAACTCTTGTCAGATGAGATGCGCAAGCCGGACTCAGGGTCCCCTTTGTTGAACAGACTAGCGCGACGATCACGAGCACACGCAGGATCGGTACAACTAGTCATCCGAGCCGAGCAAGCTCAGCAGAGCAAGCACACGCATATATAAACCAATAGAGAGTATCCGAGAAAACAATGCAGAACACAATTAATCAAGTTCAATCAATCCTATTGATCACATTAATCATCTTTTGAGTGACCCTTCAATCCGACAATTAAGAGTCTTACTGCCTCAATACAAATCCCGAACTTAAGTCTACCAAGCTAACTGAAAGCAATCAAACAAAAATGAATTAATTATACAACCGCGACGCTACAGTGATCCTTATGGACTACAATAGCTGGCCAGTATGGTATTGTCAGCTCAAGATGATCTGCGATCCCCTGGGTATCTAGCCTATCGTCAATCCGGACGACGTTGCTGGACTAACTCCAAAACCGATTACTCTAATCGAGCCGGATATTGCTAACTACAAGTTAATAATAGTAGTTACTATATCTATAAGTACTTCTAGCCTTTTAATACTGCAATTAATACGCTTAGGTATAGTTTTGTCAGATTGGACTAGCAGCATCTGAGCTGACTTGACAATGAGCGAACTCACGCGAATCGACGCTAGCATCGTGCCAGCCGTTGAGCGAGCCAATTAGTGGATACTCGGTGCATCTAGACTCAGCTGAGTGCGCGCCGACCCAAAAACCAGCGCATCTCTTACAAAGGCTCAGCCCTTACAAAGGCTCGCCCTGACAAAGGCTCGGCCTTCGTAGAGGCTACGGAGCTGAGAATCTGATGGATATCTAGAGGAGCACGGGGGCAGAGGGAGAGCCAGAGAACTCAATGAATTCAATCAGTTCAATCAATTACTGCAATCAATCAATCATCTATTTATCACATACATTTATCACATACATTTATCACATACGTGCTCAAATCTTATCAATCAATTGGCCTATCTAGGTATTACGAAAAAGCCTTTTTAGTAACCTCTATTTCAACCCCTACAATCTAACAAGAGTCCTACCGCCTTAACTAAATCGAGCCAATCAACGAACTATGGCGTACTCGTCGCAACGCGATCCTACAGTGACACATAGACTACACTGCATAGATAACTTAACTGCAACCCAGATAGGTAGTTTACAACGTTTAGGATAAGGTAAACCTAGCGACGTCAACCTAGCTAATTCTACGACTGGAAGCAATTAGAGCTCTAGTAATAGCTAGCTGTGACGGAGAAGGCTCGAGCTTAGGAATGAGTGGGAGATAGATCATTAATTATTAGCTATAGCTAAGCTATCCCTTATATAGTTGGCAAGTGCTCCTAAAAGCCGAGGATCTAGGTGCGGAGAACTGAGGATCTGTAGATTCCAGGTGCGGGGAGCCGAGGTTATACGACTCAGTAGAGCTCGTACAACCAGGCACACCTGATTCGAGGCCTCTGGCACTTGCCTCTACGCGACAACTATTTTTAGGTAGTTGGTGTTTACGTGCACAGCTACCGGCACTTCCCGGCGTTTGAACTGTTACCTCTTATTTCTAAGGATTCTGTTAGATACACGCTAAACTTGATAACAACGAAAGCATCATAACAAAGAGGCTCAAGTTATGATACCCACGGCAGCGAGCAGATAGATACACGAGACAGAATCAATCAATTCTATTAATCGGTTACAACTATTAATTACATTCTTCAATCATCGATTACAAGTGACTATCTAAACCTTACTCAAATCTGACAAAAGTAAACAGGTAGATTATTAGTAAATGGGTCGTGATATTCGCACCCACCCCCCATTCCAAGCCAAAATGGACGAAGATTCGCCTAAAATCGCTACGATGCGCCACTTAGTACTCGGACGATCCCGACCTCTCTACGATCTTGCAAGCATTCCGCGGCATTGCCGAAGAGGTGAAACGGCTAGAATCCGAGGCACTGAAACTTCGGAATGGAAATGACCACATTCAAGATCAAGTAGTTATACGAGGGGTTGGGTTAGCATATTTTGATTCATTGACTTATTGTAAATCCTTAGCTACAAAAGCTTCCCCCTCCATTTCGCAGATAACGAGCGGATTGGGCTTCTTGCCCTTTTCTGCAGGACGAAAGAAAGTGGAGCATCGTCTAAATGCAAACGGGTGGACTAGCATTGTATGTGCCACCATAGACAAGAATGTCATGTCCCCTGTCCGCTGCCGAGTTCAAATCTTGCGCATCGGCAAGCAAAGCTCTATGCACACCTGAAGCTTTTCCGCTCAGGTGATGAGCAAACCCATTGAAAAACACGGTCGCGCCATAGTTAGGGAACGGATTCGGGTCTTTCTCCAAGGGGCCCTGACCAGCCACGATCCATTCAGCACTGTTGCCCTGGAGCGTGACACCTTTGCCTGCTACAACCTCGCCACATGTCCATTCATTGCGACCTTGGTTACAAATCCAGCCAATACCAGTGTTGCCGCCAACCCCGCCCCAGACCCAACCAGTGATCAGATCACCAGGCTCGACGATGAAATTTTCAAATCGAAAGTAGTTGATAGAGCTGTCATCAGCTCCGCGGAACAAGATCGCAGCATATGTCTTTCGGTCAATGATTTTGTAATTCTTGACCGTCAACTCTGACACAACCCCGATCTTAAGGCAGTCTCCATTGTTCCAGCCGTCAAGACCAACCCATGAATACATTTCATAGACCCCGTCTTTGTACTTGCCATTAATCTTTATTGGGTGAGGGTTGGGAATGACCCATGATCCGGTGACACGACGAAAGGGATCTTTCGGGTTATCCACTTCGGTCCCTAGGTTCGGCGGGAGAACGGGTGGACGGACAGGAAGGACAGCGCCCGACCAGTTCCTGGACTCATACAACCCAAATCCTTGAGGGCTGAAGTTTCGGAAGTAAGATTCCACGTATTTGGGATTCCGAACGGCAATGTCGTCCCACAAGACAGACTCTTGAGGGGTCAACTTGGGATCGGGTCGTGGAGGGTACAAGGCTTCTTCGAGGTGTTCAGGGCTCGCGTCGATGGGACGAAAATCCACCGAGCCATGCTGAGGGCTACGAAGTATCGGAGTACTCATTATTCTGTTCTCGGGAGGAACGACTGAGGGAAGATTGTGTGTAAGGTATTCTTTGTGGTAATGGTTTGGGTAGGGTTTATATGTCTATTACTTCCCCGCCTTTGTAGAACTCGACTTTTCCGTTTTCAGATAATCTTATAGAAATACCCAACTTTTCCAAGCCCAACTTTTCCATACCCAACTTTTCCAAGCCCAACTTTTCCAAACCCAACTTTTCCAAACCCAACTTTTCCAAACCCAACTTTTCCAAACCCAACTTTCCCGGATCCCCCTTTTTCGAATCATTGCTTTCGAACTTCCATTACAGCCATTATCATTCCAGTCTTTCCATAACCCATCTTACTCAAACCTGCTCTCCACAAAACCAACTTCCACAGATCCCATCTCGCAACCATAGCGGCAAGATGATCCACAATATCGACATGTTTACTCACCCCGACACAGTAGATCAAGTGAAGCGAATGTTGACAACTCTTTCCGAGCAAATCAAGATTGTTGAGGGACTGAACCATGCGAAGGACCGTCTTTCAGCGCGCCGTTCATTAGAATCTAATACCCTTTCAAAATGTAAGGCGTTTATCAGTCAGGTCAATGATGCCAACTGTCCCCAGAGCTTCTACTCGGAGGTTTCTAAGCTCAGTTTGGATGAGTTAGCATTCGCCTCCATAAGCTTTGAAGAGAGGCGGCTTCGAGCCGTGCTCAAATTTTTCAAGGCCTCGGATATCCGGACCTATATGAAATCACAAAAAATTTCATGTCTAAAGCGGCCCGAGATCTTCACGCGGTTGAAGAACTGTCGGATAAATCCGAAAGGAAGCCGATTCGACAACATGTACACGGCCTTAGTGACACCGTCATCGCCAAACATAGCCGAATCCGACAGGCCGATGAATGAAGGTATGTTCGAAAGTTTATGCATAGGCAAGCATGAATGTCTTTTTAATCCTTCCCACAGTGAATCTTTTCGGGGAAGCACTGGATCCTAAACCTCGTACGATGTTTCACGGGGTTGAACGTCCCTTCCAATTCGAATTGGCTTATTGGCCAAACATTGCCGGGGTTTTCGGGGAAAAGGTTACTATTGCTCTCAAGGGTTTCCAACATGAATCGATTACCCAGGAAACAATGGTTGATTGCGTAAAGTGTATATCCTCTCGAAACCCGAACGAAGGCGATTCTGTCGTTTGGTTAGAAATTGGGCCAGATGAACATATTTTATCTACACTGTTCGACGGACATGAAAGGACGGCTTCACTAGCGAAAATATCTGATGTGTTTGATAAACGCATTGTTACGGCCATTGAGAATAGTGATTTGCGACAGTGGGAGAAAAGAAATGGAATCGAGGATAGGACGGAGTGTGTAACGCTGGAATACCGTATTAAGACTCGTGTCGCCAACGATTTGACCATAGTTAACGACCTATATTCCATTGAGCCGGTACCTTCCTTTATAAATGGTTACCGAAACATGTGCCGGAAGCATTATCCATCCACTACGACAGCTTTCTTTTGTAGTCCAGATTTCTTGATTCCCCTGGAAGAAGATGACCTCGGCACACTCACTACATAAGAGCTTCCGCTCGAATGGGGTAGAGCCAATTGTACTAAGGGATGTGTATTTCTGGACTTCTTTCAGATTTTCATCATCCACAGCAAGAGGTTTCCAACGCCCTCGCTATAGGAATATGGTTAGCAATGCAGATATGTATAAGAATAGTAGGGCGCCGTACCAACTCCTCTTTCGTTACTCTGTGATCCTGTCTAACGACATTGTTTGTAGACTCAGCAGGGTCAAGGGGATAGTCCAACAGACTCTTGAGAAATAAAACCAGCCCTCGATGATCAAAGCCACATTTGAGTAACTCAAATGTTCTGAAGTTCGGAGTATCCTGCTCTCGAATAAGAACATAATGCCGGTCTGAAACATCTTTCTCCCTTCCACTCGCCCACTTCAGCAAAGCATGGAAGTTTGGATCCTCCAATCCTGATTCGGCTCCACTGCCAATAAAGAGGATGTTTTTGTGCCGTAAGAAGTCGGTGAGTATATATTTGGGGTAGTCTGAATGCTTGATCTGATAGTAATCCTTGGTATTCAAAAGAACCTCCTGCGAATCGAGGTAGCTTCCATGTATATGAAATATTCCGTCCAAATGCCCCCTCTTGAATTTCTGCAGCTCATCCAAATTCGACCGTCCGATGCAAGGCAAATTATAAACCTCTTCTAAAAGTTTATCATAGTTGGTTGTCACAAGCGTAGCACCTTTGCTATGCAATGCGTGCAGTACCTCCAGCATAGCATTATCCCGAACTTCCTGAGATAAACTGCCAAAAACCGATTCTAGCCAGATAGAGAAATGGCCTATCTCATTAAGCTGGTCCCGCATGATATTTGCTGCATCCAATATGTCGTTCAAATCAGACCGGTCCTTGAATATTTCGTAGGCACGCGTTGTTCTGTTCTTCGAAGCCAGGTCCTGAGCGAGGAGATACTCTAAGCCGTTTTGTATCATACCCGTCCAAGTAAGGCGAGGTAGAGGAATTCCAGAGTCGTCCATAGTTGCGTTAAGGATCACTCCGAGACCTATAACGATGACCAAGCGTTTATCTTTCATAGCATCGTCGAGTCTCGCGAGGACTTCACGTGTCCTCCCGTCGGTATCCTTAGGTGTCCCGTTCATCCGGCTCTAGCGT
This sequence comes from Ophiosphaerella herpotricha, assembly GCA_028458525.1. NCBI lineage: Eukaryota > Fungi > Ascomycota > Dothideomycetes > Pleosporales > Phaeosphaeriaceae > Ophiosphaerella > Ophiosphaerella herpotricha. The sequence goes on from JALNQK010000337.1 coordinate 11,546, forward strand.
TATTTCTCTTGTAGGGGTTATTATGCGTAGAAGGTGACTGTCGAATCGCTGCTAATCGCTGCTAGGGTGCACTAGTATCGGGGCGGGGTTAGGGGACAATAATGGTTTCAGTAGCTGGTGGTTAGGGAAGAGAGGGAGAAGAGAAAGGAGCTGAACCGCGATAGTTTGCCAAGGTGCGGGAAATGGGCCTAGACCGCAAACGACCAGATCTGCTAACGATCATACATGACAGAACAGAGATGCTTTTAAAATATAGGAATAGTGGTTATAGCTTTATAAAGCCAGCGTCAAGGATGCCAGCACAGCTGCCAGCGCAGCACTACCCATCCCACCGAGGTACACTGTTACGCACGGGAACAGCCGATGGCCTTACAGCCACAACCTGAAAAAGGACAGCCACAGCGGGGGAACTCTCAGATCCTGATAATCACGTGGAGAGTGACATGTTAGCCACATAACTAATTACAACAATCAGTAGCTTATACGAGCTTAGCTATAATTTGCCCCCAAGGTTTTGAGATTTGTCCCCAAGATAAGATTTGTCCCCAACGCCAGCCAAATACTTACTAGTGCGGAAATAAATTACAGCATATTAGGTGCAGAGCAATGTTACGTCTTATATAGCTTTTATTTAATACTCTACAGTAACAAATTTATATTTAATTAACGTTACTATCTCTTGCGCAGTTTCAGTTATATCCCAGCCTCTAAAGCTATTACTACTTGTTAGATAAGATGCGTAGTTTAGAGCACAATCCAGAGTTATCGAAAAAGTGCAATTCTCCTAGCCTCCCCCCGTAGGCGGTGGACGCTAGCGCCGCGCTCACGAGTACCATGGCTCATCGCGTCGGGTTGTTAGATTTGAGGGGTTTTGAAGGTTGTGCACAGTTTGCTGAGAGTAGCACAAAACTGTAATAACGTGTCTGTGCGCGTAATGCCCATATTCGCGTAATGCCTACCCCCTACCTGTAACGGTTTGTCAGCTATGGTACCTGTTAGTTAACTTACCTGGGTGCGCAGTAATTGCAGTTGGAGTGCAACTCGAATGGATGCGGATGTTGGGTTGACCGTCAATAGGGCTAAGGTACAGTAATGATTCTAAGTCGCGGATGTTAAGAGTGTATCGCTCTAGGTCAAAGATTAGGATTAACAATGCTATCCTAATAATGTACATCCTATTAACTATATACCTTATAACTTAGTATTATACTTAGCACGAAGTTATAGCTTAGCAATTAGTATTTTGCTAAGTACTAAGTTTAACAACTTAGTAATTTGCACTTTACTAAGTGCTAAGTCGTTACGTATTAGATTATTACGTGTCTAAGTTGTATTCTACGTTACTATCCTATTCAAGTCCTTCTATCTTGTAGTATAATAGATTGTTAAGTAACTTAGGTTCTATTAGTTTAAGATCCTGTATAGGGTTACAACCTATAATACTATCTCTCCCTCTATACTTCTTAGGGCTAGTATTATTCTATTCTAATACTAAGTTATTAGCTTAGCTTATCTATATAGTTCTTTCTAGTGTCTCCTCTATACCTTCTTATACTACCTTTAACAAACTTGCGTTAGTTACTTGTATTTATTAGAATAGTATTAAATTTATACCTTATCTTTATTGTTTATCTAAGGGTATTTGCTGCGTTGTATCTTAAAAGGATAGCAAGGCGTATATAGTATATATTAATACTAACGTATAGTATTATTATTTTAATCTTAGGGTATCTATAGCTAAGTATATATATTTAATTATAATTCTTGTATCTAGACTTATATTTTCTAAGGCAAGCTATTAACTAGGCTTAAGATAAATTATCTACTTAGATTACTATTACTAAAAGGGCTTAGTAAGAGCTACTTAATAAGGTAGTAAAGAATTAGGCTCTTCTTGCGCACCTTTATAAGTTAAAGGACTATAATAATAAATAGTCTTCTACTTAATCTTATATACTTAAGGCTAAGTTAGATATTCTAGAAGCTAAAGAGGTACGTTTATCCTCTCTTTAGGAGTCTCTTCTTATTATTAGTATAACTTCCTCTAGCGTCTCCCTATCTATTCTATATAGTATTTGTCTTCTAGGAAACTTTAATAGGTTTCTTACTTTACTATAAGGTAAGTTACTTAATTTTAACTTTAGAAGTCTTCTAGTAACTTAAAGTAGTTAAGGTTTTCTTCTAGTTCCTATATATATTCCTATAGTTTTCTATCTTTATCTATTCCTAACTATTTAACTAGGTAGTAGTTTTTTCTATTTTAGAGTTAGTATCCTATAATTTCTTAGGCTTTATATTCTTCTTATTCTCTATATATATTAGCTTTATAGACTATTAGTTTAGTATTCTATAGTACCTTTTCTAGTAGTAAAACGTAGAATATAGAGTATATTTTTATTCTCTTAGGTAGTTTTAATCTATATATAACTAGTATTACTTATTTCTTAATTTTATATAGTCTAATTTTTATATAGTCTAGTTTTAAACTTAGTCTTTTAGTTTTAATATTCTTCCTTTACAACTATACCTTTTTCTCTTCTCTAAGTTAGAGTCTCTCTTTATATTTCTAGTTATAGTATTTTGTTATCTAGTCTTTTAAGAACTTAGTATCTTCTTTTAGTTATTTATATATTTCTTTAACTCTATCTATAATCCTTTATCCCTTAGGGTTCTATTTTTCTATATCCCTAGGTATTTAATATACAGTAGGTTTAAATCTATAGTTTATAAAGAATAGTAATACTCCTATTACTACGTTCTTTAAACTATTGTAAGCAAATTACGCTATAAGTAGTAGTACTGCCTAATTATTTTAGTTGTAATTAAGGTAGTATCTTAGATATTACTTAACTATCTAGTTTATTTACTCTAATTATCTATCTATTTATAGGTAATATCCTATAGATATACTATATTTAATTCCTAATAAGGATATTATTGTACTCTATATACTAGATATAAATCTAATATCTCTATTAGTAATAATTTTATCTAGTACTCTATATTATCCTATAACTAAGTCTATAACTTAGTATATAGCTTCCTTTATACTACTCTTTTCTTTATATAGTTAGAAGTACGTATACTTTATTAGTTTATTAACTATTATTAGAATACTATTATATTTAATTCCTAAGATTAAGTCTCTTAACTTTAGTAGTCTTGTAATAAAGTCTATTGTAATAACTCCCTATAGTTATTCTAGTATTTCTACTAGTTATAGTATTCTATATAGTATATATCTATTATATTTATTTCTTTAGTATTCTATATAGTCTTTAAGTACTTATATTACTAATTGTCTTGCCTTAGGTATATAGTAGTTTCTTAGTAGTCTTTCTAAAGTTTTTTCTATTCCTTAGTATCTATATACTAGTAGTTTATAGAATTATCTTATAAATTCTTATTATATTTTAGCTAGTATATAGATTTATCTATATTCTATTCTAAATCTATTTTCTATTTCTTAGGTATTTAGATCTCTTTTTATTTCTTTCTTAATCTATTAGTCCTATTTATTACCTATTATTTCTAGGCTTACAGCTATCTTAGGTTTATTTATTTCTAAGTATCTGTTTTCGTTTTTTACTAGTATAGTTCCTTTAGCCTTAACTTCTATTTGTAGATCTAGTCTTCTACTTAGTATATCTACTAATATATTTTCTAATCCTTTTATATAGATTACTTTAAAGTTAAATATTATAAGGTATTCCTACTATCTAGTATATTATTATATTAGATATTTATTTGTTATAAATCCTATTAGATTCTTATAGTTAGTATAGATCTATATCCTATATTTAGCTCCTTATAGGTATACTCTCTATTGTTTAAGTACTTTATATATTACTAGCATCTCCTTATTATAAATAGGGTAGTTTATTTCTACTTATATTATTTATTTTAAGAAGTACTCTACTAAGTACTATATTCCTATAGCTAGGTCTTCTTATTATAGTACTATCCTATATACTAAGTTTAATACGTCTATATTAACTATTAGTAGTAGTTCTAGGTTAAATATTCTTAGGACTAGATCTTCTTAAAATTTCCTTTTTATAGCTTTAAATACCTCCTTATATTCTATTATCTATTTAAAGAGTATATTCTTCTTTATTAACTTTATTAGTAGTTTTATTAATTCTAACTATCCTATAATAAATTTTTAATAGAAGTTTACAAGTCCTTAAAATTATTAGACTTCTATAACGTTCTTTAGTATTAGCTATTATACTATAGCGTCTATTTTTATTAAGTTAATTCTTAATTATCCTAGTTTAATTATAAATCCTAGAAAATTAGTTTTTATAGTATAGAACTTGTATTTCCTTATCTTTAGAAATATCTAGTTTTCTACTAGTAGTTCTAATATCTTATATATATACTTAATATAGTCTTCCTTATTCTTAGAGAATATTAGAATATTATCTAAGTATATAAATATAAAGATATCTAAATATTCTTGTAGTATTATATTAATCCTTTCTTAGAATACTACTAGTATATTAGTTAACCTAAAGGGTACAACCTAGTATTTATACAATCTATATTATATTTTAAACACTATTTTCTACTTATATCTTTTTACTATTTAGATCTAGTAGTAGGTATTTTGTATATTAAGTTTCGTAAAGATTTTAGCTTTACTTATCCTATCCTATATCTTATCTATATAGGGTAGGAGGTATTAGTTTTTATCTATTATAGTATTAGTTCTTCTAAAGTCTACGTAGAACCTTTTTTCCTTTATTCTCTTTTTATCTATAAAGAGAGTTCTATAGGCTACTAATAAGCTTAAGAGCCTTATCTACTTATTTTAGAGTACTATTTTAATATATTCTTTCTTAATTTTTACTTTGTCTTTAGTTTTATAGTAGACTAGGCTCTATCCTATAGATTTTCCTTTTTTAAGTTCTATCCTTAAGTCCTATAGTTTATATATTAGTTAGTAGTTCTCTAGTTCTATTAGAAGTTCTTCTTATTTCTTGTATTCTTTAGAGAACTTTCCTATATATCTTTCTATACTTACTTGTAGCGTATCTTGTTTATATATAATTTTTCCTATTTTCTAGTTAATTTAGGGGTTTACTATCTTTAGCTATAGTATTCCTAGTATTATATCTTAGTATTCGTTAAGTTACGTTATATCTATAATTAAATTATAGATTTCTAGACCCTATACTTTTAGTATTAAAAGTTTAGTCTCTAAGCTAACTAGTTCTTAGAATAGTAATCCTTTTATTATACTTAGTTATTATAAGTACTTCTTTAGTACTTATTATATTTTCTATTATTCTATAAACTTCCTTCTTATAAAGTTTTAGGTAGCTCTACTATCTACTATAATTTAGATTTTCTTTTCTTAGTAGTAACCTTCTATAGTTACGTATAGTTCCTTTATTCTTTAAAGTATCTCCTTCTTAGGCTAATACTTTGTTTTAACCTTTTCTTAGACGTATTTTAGGTATTTATTTTATATATATTTATACTAAGGCTTTCTTTATATATATTCTTTAGATAATTTATATCTTAGTTCTAATACTAAGTATCCTTTTTAGGTTTTTACTAGTTACTATCTATAGACCTCTATCCTTTTAATAGCCTTTATAAGGTTTTAGTTATTATTTCTTTTTAGCTATACCTTATTTATATCCTTAGGTTTCTTGTATATTTAATAGCCTACCTCTATATAGGATACCTAAGTAATCTTATAGTATATAAGGTAGTTTAACTATATTCTTATATTATCTCTTTCTCTATACTTATCCTTTCCTAGCTTGTTTTATACTAAGATATAGTACCTAACTAGTTTACTATATATATAAGTATCTTCTAGCTATTTTATTTTCTTTACTAATTAAGTCTATTTATCTAGTATAAGTATATCTCTTATAGCTACTATATTTATCTCTATCTAGCGTTTAAAGGACGTAAGTTTTATTTCTTTTAAGAAGTATAATTTCTATTTATTATATACTTCTTCTATTCCTATTATTAGTCCTTATCTTAATAGGAATCTCTTGTCCTATACTAGTTTCTCTTGTTTAGAGCTTTCTTAGCCCTCTATACTAAGGTCCTCTTAACTTTTTATACTAGAGCTCTCTCTCTTTAAAGTATTTTCTTAATCCTCTTTTATTATTTATAATAAGGTTAAGAGTCTTACTCTTTAGGTTATTACTTTTAATCTCTTATCTTAATCCTTATAAGTTTCTTCTACCTATTCCTAGACTTATTCTTTTATTACTACTATTCTATTTTATCTCCCTTACAGGAACTATCCTACTCCTTATTTTATATAGATATATATTAGGTATATATCTTTATAGTAGAATATTTAGTATAACCCTTAATAGTTCTCTTAGCTAGCTACTATTTTCTCTTATAGTTCTTCTACCTATTCTTTAGAGTTCTTTCCTATCTTATTTATTTTAGACTATATCTCCTTTTTCTTTTTACTTTAGTAGTCTTTTATAAAGTATCCTTTCTTTCTATAGTTATAATAAGTAAGGTCCTTCTTACTTTCTTTTTTCTTACTTCTATAGTCTTTTATATAGTATCCTTTCTTATTATAATTATAATACTTAAAGTTTTTCTTTTTACTTTCTTTATTAGCGTCTAGAATTATTAGGTTGCCCTAGTCTTAGTTACCCTTTAATTCTCTTTACTAGTTCTTCTTCTATTCTCTAAGTTTATTATTAATTTGTATAGCCTAGGCCTTTATTACTTTAAGTATTTATACTTTTTCTATCCTAATTATTTTATAGTAAATTTCTTTCTTTAGTTCTTGTTTAAATTATACTATTAGTACTTGTTTGTTCTATTTAGTATTTATAGATAGTTATTTAAATATAGATATATATTTAGCTACTCTTTTTATTTATCTTAGGTCTAGGAGTTTCTCTTTAGCTTGTTATATAATATCTATATCTCTAAATACTACCTTAAGTCTTATAATAAACTATTTGTAGTTACTAAATATTATTACTATTCCCTCTTTTCTTCCTTTAAGTATATTAAATCTATAGTCTATCTAATATAGATTAAACTACTTTATTACTTTTCCTTTAAAGTATATTCCTATATATACAACCTTCTTTTCTTCTATATTAAAGTATTTAGCTTATATATCTAAGTATAGTATTACTAATACTAGGAAGTTTTATAGGTTCTTCTTTTCTTTATTAAACTTCTCTAGTTTAGGTATTTTTAGTAGTTTCTTTATTGCGCTTATCCCTAGGCAGCCTATAATACCTTTAATCCTTTCTTAATCTTTAGCTATAGCTCTTACCTAGGTCTTATTTTAGTTAATATAGTTTTTTAACTTATTATTTTATTTAAGAAGTTTCTTAATTACTAACTTTATCTATTCTTTATCTTTATATAAACTTCTTAAGATTTCTCTAATATTTTTAAAATCTATATCGTCTAAATTATATATTTTAAAGAGTCCTTTTCTAGTTAATATAGCTATTGTTATTACGTAGCTTAGACTATATACTACTTACACTTTACTCTCTAAAGTAATAATTGTTAAAGTATAATAGTTTATTAGTTATAGTACCTATTAGTTAACTTACCTAGGTGCGTAGTAATTGTAGTTAGAGTGCAACTCAAATAGATACAGATATTAGGTTAACTATTAATAGGGCTAAGGTATAGTAATAATTCTAAGTTGTAGATATTAAGAGTATATTACTCTAGGTTAAAGATTAAGATTAACAATACTATCCTAATAATATACATCCTATTAACTATATACCTTATAACTTAGTATTATACTTAGTATAAAGTTATAGCTTAGTAATTAGTATTTTACTAAGTACTAAGTTTAATAACTTAGTAATTTGCACTTTGCTAAGTACTAAGTTATTACGTATTAGATTGTTATATATCTAAGTTATATTCTACGTTACTATCCTATTTAAGTCCTTCTATCTTGTAGTATAATAGATTGTTAGGTAACTTAGGTTCTATTAGTTTAAGATCCTATATAGGGTTATAACCTATAATACTACTAAAGTTATAATCTTAAAGATAAGGCTATAGAGCTATATATAATAGCTATTATTATAAGATTTTGTAGTAGAGTAGTAACTAGAGGCTTATAAGTAATTTAGAATTTCTAAATTTTACTAGTAGGTTAACGTTATAGCTAGAGCAAGTAGTTTTAAGTAGAGCTACTAGATAGCTACTTAAAACTCTATACTAGTATAACTTTACTAATATTTTATATTTT